>JAUMIR010000004.1:309495924-309708424 GCA_030847615.1 Gambelia wislizenii | reverse complement strand
CCTGGTATTCATTGGTGGACTCCCATCCAAGTACTAACTGACCCTGCTTAGCTTCCAAGATCAGAGAGGATCTGATGTCTTTAGAGTATTTAGGCCATATAAACGTGTATTTACACATATAATAATAACACTTGAAAAATGGATTAAGCCACCCATTAAAGCACACACACAAAAGAGCAGTAACACCTTAAGTCCTGAATCCCTTTGATGCCATTGCACTGGCATAAACAGATTTAAAGTTAGTGCAAGGGAGGTATCTAGTACAGTTTTCCATTACAAAACTGTTTGTGTAGTGTGACCCTGCCTCTATGCCCTGCCCCTTGTATAAGGACACTAGCTGTTCTTCATTCTGCTAGTGTCACATTGGATCTATGCCTAAAAATGGGAGCATTTATTTAGTGGTATCCTACATTAGAGGGTGGGCAGCTGTGGTGGATCCAGGAGCTAATCTTCTGCCTCTGGGATCCTCTAGGGGCCATCTAGACTGACAAAGCTCCCCCTTCCCATGGAAATAGCTACATAAAAGTCCCTTTTTGTTTATAGATATTCTCCAGAAATGATATCCCTAATATTGTGTACTGTACTAATTTTAGTTTCCCTGTTTGTTTGATTTTGTGCCAACATTCATATGCTGTCTTTCAGGACTACACCTCCCAAAATGATTCATATCATACTGACTCATGTGCAAGTCTGTAAAATTCATCAAAACATAAAAACATTGAAAGAGCAGCAATTTAGAACAACCCATAGTTTGTTTTCAAGACCTATTTAGAAACTGGCAGCATAGGGACCATACTTCTCTCCCAAGAGAGGGGATTCCACAGACATGGGACCTTTACAGAGAAGGCCATATTTCTAGTGCCTGCCAGTAGCCTTCAAAAGCTGGTCTGTGTATAAATTAATTGTGTTAATCTTGTATTAACATTGCATTTCTATAATCAGCCTCCACCATGCATGTGTATGTTAGAAACGTTAGAAACCATTTTATTCGCATAACCTTTTGAAACTGGTTTGTTTGTTGCTGTACTTCTGATATAATTATTATTGTCACATGTTAACATGTTTCAATTTTAGTTGCATGGGTTTATTGGTGTTTGCATCATTATTTGTATGCCACTCCGTGTTCCTCCATTGGAGAATGAGTGGGATGAAAGAATTGGGATCAATGGATAATGTACTTAAAAGCTGGAGGGAGGTAGTAAAATTAAGAGGATGAGAAGCAGGAAGGGGAGTAGTAATAACCTGCATGTTACTAGGGCTTGGGTAACATTGGCCAAGCTATTTCTGACCAGATGCTAGTGAGATTCAGATTTTCATATCCAGTATGGCACTCTGCCGAAGAATAGCAGAGTATCTATCAAGCATATGTCAACATTTTTGCAAAGATGGTTATTTCTGCCAACCATGACTGATAATTTTGCTGTAATTTATCTCAATGGGAGATAATGTGATGGGTGTGCCAATGAGTTTACAGAACTGGAACGGGTTTGCCAAGCCGGCTGGAAAACACAAATACTTGAATATACACTAGATAAAATTTACCATCTAACAGGATCAATCCAATATTTGGCTGTGGTTTTCAAAACAATTTATTCCAGAGCAATCCCATTTACATTGGTTTTCTCAATACTCCTCAATGGGATTAGTCCCAAGTAGGCAATAGATGGCATTTCTTGCCAGCTTAGTGGGGATCTGTTGGACCTTTCCCCATTTCTATTGCACTCAATGTAGTATTTTTAGCATTTTTTAAAAAAAAAATGTTTTGAAGAACATGCTGGAACTTGCCTAGCTTCAAGTTAATAAGTTAGCTCTCAAGAATATGAATTCATTTCTTGGAGGAAAGCAGATGTAATATGCTATGTGGAACCTGATCCACTTTCCATTGCTTATGTTCTGTGGTGTCTGTTTTAATAAATAATACCAAGTCAGGGTGTTAGGACTGAAACAGGGCTGGTTCTTAATAAAGGAACAGAAAGGAGAATGAAAAGCTTTCAATATCCAAATTATTTGTATGGGAATTGCTATTTATACAGAGGAAACAGTGTACATGGCATTTTTTAACAGCAACAAAAGTAAGTGGCCCCTGCCCCATGGAGTTTACAATCTAAAGTTTGATATTTAGAGAGAGGGAAGAGAGAGATGGAATGGGTTGGAAAGTCAAGAGTAATAGGGGGCGAATGTGAGCAAATGCAATTGTACATCCTTGGTTGCACATTCTGGTTTGAGAGTTAGGATATGTCCAGAGGACACTCATTTTGCAATTGCCATGCCTTGTTCATGGAACTTTACTACTTCTCCTGGGTCATCCAACCCCACTAAGTATGGAAAGACTATCTGAATAAGCAAAAACAATCACAGTGGTTTCCATGGGTCTATTTAAGTGGTAAAGCAACTTAAGGTCAATAGTGAAAAACAGATAAAGCGGTGGAAGAAAAAATAGGTGGAATATAATGATATCAACAATAGTTAGCATGCAAAAAAGTATGGAAGGCTCATTATATCTTGTTTTTGAATAGGGAATGCCATGGGGTTCTGTCACCTGCTTCCCCTGATTGTAATAGACGGCGGTGGGGGGGGAGGCAAAATGAACTGGCAGCATAAAGACCGTGGGAAAGCCATAATGTATTTGACTTGATTTCAAGAGCCAGCGTACATTTTTGGATTGAATTGACCTCGGATACCCAAGAGTTCTGAATACTGATGGTTTCATCTTGTTGTGTTTGGAATTCAGTTTGCCTGAGCAGATGGCAAGGTGGCTGGATTTTGAAATGGACTTCAAAAATAATTTGCTAAGCTGGCATCTAATTGTTGAAGAATGCCCTTCTGAAACCTACCCACTCATATATGAAAGTATGTGGTATGTGTGCATGCTGTACTGTTTTAGTCTGGCTGTGCTGCATTCCTACGTGGCATTCTCTCCCCCTTTTTTTTTTTAACACATTTAAATTCTTGTGCTGCATTGGAACACTTTTTTGTTTTCTAACACAGGGTCTTATTCATCACTTTTTAAATGCATTTTGAAGTACTGTACTGTGTATGAAATGGAAATATGTTTCCTGTTTATTTCGGGGATGGGGAGGTTATAAATGTCTTCACCCACTTTAAGCTTGAGATAACTCTGGCACTCATTCTATATGGTTTTTATCTTCCCGTCCATTTTTAAATAGTCCTTGTTCACTGATATTCTGAATATAAGATGCATGCTACACAGTATAAGATGCTTCATTTCATGCAACTCATCCTCTGCATGTGCTCTTTTAAGTCAAGAGAGCAAGCGAGAGTAAAGACTAATACGGAACAAGTGAAATCACAGGATCTTGGTAGGAGGCCAACAGGCATTTAGCTTTGCTATTAGACTGTGTGTAGTTGTTGGAATTGGTGATGTTGTTGTGTTGTAGTTGCTTTTAAAAAGAACAGATTTCTTCCTGTCCGTCTCTACATTACTCCAACTGTTGTATGTACTCCAAAGGCTTTGGGTTTCTTTGCAATGAAAGATGTGTTGCGGATTTTCAACAGGGCTCCTATGTGTGCGCGCCATGCTTAGTAAATATTGGCCTTCAGGGTATTTTTCAGTCACACTGAATAGACTGTTAATTTCCCCCAAACTGCAAGGTGCAGAAAATCCATTTCCATGATTTGTGTTGCCATTGTAATTGCATCACTTCCCTTTTCCCTTACGCAGAAGCAAAATGAAAAAAAAAAAGTCTTAAACAACACAGTCATATTTAGAAAGCAGGAGAACGAACAGAATGGAAAGGTAAAAAAGCAGGACATCCCCTCCCTGAAAACAAATCTACTAAATTTAAAGTCTCTGTCTTGGGAGAATGGCAAGATAAGAATAAATAAACCATGAAGTAGGGACAGAAATGCATATTGATGCAACTAAGCAACATAAACATTTTGTTCTCTTCTGTTGGGTTTTTTTTTTAAAGAGTGACATAAAAAAACATTGCATAGCAATACATCATTACTAATAATTGAGCATCAATTGTTGTCCCAATATGCTATAAATTACTAAAAATTTACCCTTAAATTTTACGAGCATATTGATGGTTTATTGCATATTCTGTATAGTCTAATCAGGTGCATATTCTGTGTAATCTAACCAAGTTGAAACTAATAAATTGATGGTGGGGGGTTGAAATGTGGAAAGTGTTCTTTATTTCATAATTTCTGAGGAACAAGCATTCAATCAAGTCTTCCAGCTATAGTCGTGGACTAAAAGAATGGCAGGATTCTTCCAACTGCTCTGTTAAAATCCAGAACTTTGTGCACTTGATTACTATTTTATGTTTTCTAATTAGAGCAATGGATATTAAGCTGTGTTCTAGGAAATGTCATGGGAAATGTTATTAAATAAAATAATTAAAATCTGTCAATAAATATGGAAAGCAAAGCAATGGCCCACAGATTGGAAATGCCAGCATACATTCCAGTCCCCGAGAAAAGGACACCAGGGATTGCAGTAACCACAGGACCATTGCAGTAATCTGCCATGCAAACAAAGGGATGCTCAAAATTCTACAACAAAAACTTTTGCCATATATTGAGCAAAAAATGCCAAGATGTCCAAGCTGTGTTCAGGAAAAGAAGAGGTACTAGGGATCATATTGGAAACATGTATGGGTAATGGTGTGCACCAAAGAATTTCAAAAGAAAAGCAGCCTGTGCTTACTCTATCTGTTTAACTTGTGTGTGGAACATATCGTACGTAAAGCGGGATTAGATTCGGAGGAAGGAGGTATGAAAATTGGAGGAAGGAACATCAACAAGTTAAGATACACAGATGACACCATACTATAGGCAGAAAATAGCAAGACTTGGAACAATTACTGAAAAATTCAAAGAAGAAGATACAAAGGCAGGTTTACAGTTGAACATTAAGAAAACAAAAATAATGACCACAGATGATTTATATAACTTTAAAGTAGACAGTGAAGACATTGAAATAAAGTGAGCCTTCAGTATCCGCTGTGGTTTGGTTCCAGGACCCCACATGGATACCAAAATCCGTGGATGCTCAACTCCCATTATATACAATGGCATAGTAGTATGGTGTCCCTTATGTAAAATGGCAAAATCAAGGTTTGCTTCTAGGATTTTAAAAAATACAGTATATATTTTTAAGTCATGGATGGTGGAATCCGTGGATGTCAAATCCGTGGATACAAAGGGCCAACTGTAGTTCCAGATTTTCCATACCTTGGTTCAGTCATCAATCAGAATGTATAGAAGAATCCATTTCACAACTATTTAAAAAAGAAATACTCATCTATCCTGCACATTCCTCGTTGATGACTTGGAAAACCTTGTTACCCATGTTTCCTGCTAAAGGGCAGCTTTGTTTTTTAAAAAATTGCCTGGAATTACCTGACTGGGTCCATGTGTTGCCCATTTGCTTGTCAGGGATAGTTAAAGAGGGCAAAAGAGGAGGCTTGAGTGACTGCCAGTCTGTCTTAAGGTATGGTAATGAGGCTAATTAGAAGAGATGAGAACTCAACCAGATCAGTGAAGGTAATTATCTGGGAAACTTTTGTGTCATGTTTTATCTTTATCAGGTGACTCTTTCTCTATTTTGGCACTTACATACAGCTAGAGGGAGATGTAGAAAAGGCTACAGCATTTTTGCTTTTTCGAACACTTGAAATAAAACATTCAGGTGTGGCGCACAATAAACCAGGACATATGTATAGCCAAAAACAGGAATATTTGCTTTCGTAGGAATCTCACTGGCTTTTCTTGTACTCCTCAACTGAATTTGCATAAATGAAAATGAAATCATGTTTAAAATTAACATGCCTAAAGTCACTGGTACTTTCTGCTATTTTCCTTTCAATTGTTTCAACATTGTGCATTTCATGTTAATTATACAAGATTAAAATTCACTGTGTTTGAGGGGAGATTACACATCGTGTGGGTTTGGGAGGAAGCATAAAATACCTGCTTTCTGAAATAACTAACCATGTGTTGGTTTTCAGAACAGTCCCCTGGAAATAAGGATGTAAATCCTCCACATGCAACAAAGAATAGTTATGATCCTTGTCTTTGCAGTGAAGAAGAAAATGAGTGTTTCCGCACAGTATTTTCCCCATGTTTAAGGCATCCCAAAGCATTCCAGGAGATTATTCTGCACAGAAAACTATGTGGGGCATCTTTCTACACAAATACAATTTTTTTCTGTGCAGAAAACACTTTTTTTAACATGTATTTTGTGTACAAAATACTCCCCTGGATCATGTCAGTATATTTGAATATCTGGGAAAAACTGCAAAAATTTTGCTGTTCTTATTATTATTCTTCCCAATGACGTTCCCCAACTGTTGGGAAACCAATTTTGGACCAAATAACTAGGACTATTTTTTTCCAACCCTACCTAGATGCTTATATCCATTTTCAAGTGAAATGACTGAGACTGCTTACTCTCCAGCAAACCCTGTCTATTTCAGTGGGCTGTATTCACAAAAGATTGTGCCCTTTGCTTCTTGCTGTATCTGACTTTGACATCTCATCTTGCACAGACACTGATTAGAAAGGAAACATTAAACACTGCAAATGAAAAACATGTGCCCTCCATATTCTTGGGTCCTTGTGTAGGTCCTACAAAGGAAAAGAGGGGGCCTGTGACATGAGCAGAGACTGTGCATTAAAGAGACTTAGTGAGGCTTGAATATGTTTGACATTTTGAACAGTGATGCTGCCTTCACAAACCTGTGCCCTAGGGAATGAGAGTGCATAGATATTGTATACAGAATTGACACATTGCATCCTCTATAATTCAAGCTATATTTGAAAGTACAGTAGGCCCTCTGTATCTACTGATTCTTTATCCACCGATTCAACCATCCTCAGCTTGAAAATATTCCAATATAAATATGAAAAAAATCTAACAAGCAAACCTTGAGTTTGTCATTTTATATACAATAGTACAATTTTATTCATGACAACCATATACAGGTTATAGCCATCAAATTGCAATCTTACAATAATTATTAAAAGCTTTTAAATCTTTTAAAATCACAGTTGACTCTATAATATAAACAATAAACATTTAAACAAAAGTTATGAAAATGTTTAATATTAAGCATGGTGCAATGTTGCACAATCCATTCAAATTAATATAAATATATTTATCACAAGTTTCCACCCTGGCCATTAATCTAAGTTTGGCTGCTGTCGCCGCAAATCTGGCAGTATTAGACATGACAGACTTAACTGTATTAGGTAGCAAATATGTGATTGTCTCTAGATTATTTTTGTTAGCTATTAGTTCTAAACTTCTCTTCAGAAACTTATCTCTTGGGGTATTATATAACCTACAATGTAGCATATAGCATCTATTTGATATACAGTAAGGGACACCATTTTGTTATGCTATTGTATATAATGGGGTTTGAGTATCCACAGATTTTGGTATCCTTGGGGGGGGGGATGTCCTGGGCCCACTGTACTTCTCCCTGCCTCTAGCAGACATATTTTGTTGTGCTTGACAAAGGCAGATGGAAGAATGGACAAATTCATATGGTGGGTTGGGGATGTGAGGAGTGCTATTACTTTTCTGTGTTTCATAAACGATGTTCATATTGTGGCTGTGTATGTTTTATGTTGTACAAGCGTGCAACAGCTTATCTTTTATCATGAGCAATTACATAGGGTGTAGGCTCAACCGATGTGATGTTTAGGAAGGCAGTGTTAGATCATTGGACTATGAAGCAAATGTCGGCGATAAAGTCCAAATCTAATGGCTAGTCCTGGCTGACTTACCATTCAGCAATTGACTTAGTTTAGCAGGAAATATTTACTATCAGTAAAAAACAGCACGAGCTAGCATGGTATGGTGGTTTGAGTGCTGGACTAGGATACTGGGAGACCAGGGTTCAAATCCCTGTTCAGCCATGGAGACTACTAACTGACCTTGAATGGGTTACACTTTCTCAGCCTCAGATGAAGGCAATGGCAAACCCCGTCTGAACAAACCTTGCCAATAAAACTCCGCAATAGGTTTGCCTTAGGGTCACCATAAGTCAGAAACAACAGAGTAGCAAACCCTGATTTTAAATATTAAAATCTTTCTTTCTTTATGAAGTAGTTTACTGGAAAGGTACAACAAAAACAGCACAGATTTTGGAGGAAGGGAAGGGTAGTGTTTTGCATAGAGAGTGTTCTTTTCAGATCATTGTCATCTCTGTAGAAGAAGACAAGGATCAGGTAGCAAGTGACAACAACCTGGAGAGCCACTGCCAGACAGAGTAGGCAATATTGAGCTAGATAGACAAATAGTCTGATCATGGCATAAGGCTACTCCCTAAGCTATTAGAATATGCTAACCCATAAAAGAAAAAAGTAATCACCAAATTCGAATAGTGAGAAACATATGTAAATATTAGAATATTTTCTTCATTTTCTGCTTTAATTTGTGTTTTCATTGAATAATGTTATCACAGAACATGATCATTTATGTGGAATTAAATTACAGGTTGCCCCTTGTATCCACAGGGGATACGTCCCTGGACTTACTGATTACAAATGAAACTGCGGATAATAGCAAACCCTATTCAAATAAAGGACTTCCAATAAAAACATACCATAGAATTGCATTGGAGGACCTAGTGATTCCTAGAGAGGACAGCTCTAGGCATTTTCCAGTGCAACTACAGTATATCGTATTTGTCCCTGTTTTTTCCACTGCAGACAACTTAGACCACAGATATTGGTTCTACATTTATGGATTGGTGGGGGGAGTGAGCTGTATTTCACAAAGTATTTGCAGATCATATTTGGTTGGATCCAGGATCTGTTCTCAATGGGCAGGAACACTTTGCCTGCAGAAGATGCCTGTGCTTGATTTTTGTCCTGTATGGCAGCTTATTTCATTACCAGCCCTGCTCCCCTGCTTAACATTTCCTGGAGATTGGAATGGCTGCTGTGAGGAGGAAAAGAAGGTGGACAACAGTAGGCTTGAAGCTGCATGAAATAACTCATAGATTATTTTGACTATGGGCAGAAATTGTTGTGATCCTCTCACTGTTACAAATCACCAACTGGTGCCTAGCTGTAACACATTCTTTTCTGTGCAGAAAAAAAAGCCATTTCCAATTGGACAAGCATGTGCGAATTTTGCGCAGAATAAGTCCCAAACAGTGAAGATCTTCATCAGTCCACAATTCTTCTCGTCAGGGCTTCTCGACATTCAAGAAAAATGTTTTTGAACATTAAAAAAAATAGTTTAAATGATTTCCCTCTATTCTTACTGCACTGTTAAACCGAGTCTTGGATAGAGTGCTAAGTTTTAGCTAATGAGATAAGAACTAGCTAGAGTTGTTCTTTTTTTGTGGAGTTGTTTTGTTTTGTTTTGTTTTGTTTTGTTTTGTTTTGTTTTGTTTTTGGATTGGCTGCCCATGAAATCGGGGATTTATCAGGTTCCGGATCACAGAAGCTCCATATCTGTATTCATGAGCAAGGTTACAGAGCCATCTACAGACATTCATGCCTGAACGTGCTAGTGTGTTATTGATCCACAGCCTCACTTGAACTGGATAAAAACATGGAATAGATCTGGGTATCAGAAGCTGCAGCACATCTTACTCAGATCTCAGTTGTTATTATTAGTTGTCATTTATTCTGTACCAGAATAAAATGAGTATATTTTTCAGTTTTCTAGCTACTACATTACAATAAAATAAAATAAAATACAATGGCCAGTAAATCACAAATCTTCAAATTCCTGTCCCAAAACATGGAGGGAAGTGTACCACTGGCTGGACTTACCACGTTATTTTGTGGACCTTTAATGACCCTGCTAATTGCATTTCAGCTTCTTGCTCCCTGCTGGTTGCTTCTGGAAGTCTATGAAAATCAGCTCAGCAACCTCATAGCTAAATGATTGGAGCCAGGTTTAGAATCTTTTGGTGCAACCAGTTCATTTATTATCTGAAGACAAAACTTGGCCTTTAGGGGGGAAAAGATAGGGGTTGGAGTAGTGGCATTCAGAAAGGACTAAAGGTTTTGAAACATCTGACTTGGAACGATAAACACTGGCTGCCTGAAAGACAAAAATAATGAGACTATTTTTTTCTTCAGTATTTTCATTTAATGGATTCCAAAATAGTTACCTCATAAAATAAATAGTTTTAAGTTTCCACATTAGTTTGCTTTTAATCCATATATGCAATGAATGCTCGTAAAGGAATAAAGAATGTTTGTACCCTCAAATATTCTACGTTGAGTCTACCGCAGGGAGGCTAATTATCTTTCTATCTCAACTAGGAGGAATCACTGAACGTTCCACAAATACACTAATTCTGCCAAAATTGCTCTTGTCCCTTAGGCTGAGGCTGATGTGTTTAATTTGCTAAAGAAAGAACATGGCTGACATTCCTGTCATAGATCCCAGTCTGCCTTGTGTAGGATTTCCCTTTTCAAAAGAGTTGCTCATGACAGTGGAAGCTACTAAAAAAATCTCTATACATCATAACTCATCATTTCATAATGAAAAAATCCTATCCAGCAGGGTTTTGGTTTTCAGTGGATTAGCCACTCATATTACTTGGTTTATAAGTTGTGCTTCCCTCCTCCCAGTACACCAGGGGACTCATTTCCCTACTTCCAACTTCAGTATGGAATGCAGGATTAACATTAGATAAAAGGGACTTCATTTACGTGGCCTCCAGCAGTGGAGCTTCATTGCCTCCCTAGCTAGTGGTCCCCCTCCCCCATGGTAAAAATAGCTGTGTTGCAAATTTCTAACCAGGTCTGCATCTTGTGAGGTATGAATATCTCTTGGTTTCTGGTCAGCTTCTATCAGGAGGAAATTATTATCACCAATGAAGTCCCCAAACTGTAGGTGACACCAAACAAAAAGTGTTCCAGGGAGCTGAATCCTGTTATTTAAAAGCTACCCTGATTTCCAATTTGGCCACGTCAAGTCTCAGCTTTGGGAGAAGAGCTATGGCATCATCCTCATCATCACAGCAGGAGGAGGAGGTTCATTAAAGTTCATAGGAAAACCCAGAATGGATTGACCACCTATTAACATTGGAACCACCAATCTCCCTTGTACACAATATGATCCCACACATATTTATTCCAGAGTGCTTTAAGAATCATGGTGTTTGTTATTAAATCTCGAGATGAGTTGTTTTGCTTTCAATTGGCTTTTTTTAAAAAAGAAGCTAAAATGAAACATTACCTCTTGGTTGTTATAGTTTTTGAGATGTGATGCCTCCATCATTCAGCAAAACTCTGTAGGAATGTAGACTGTACTCAGTACTGTACGTACAGAACAAGCAGAAACTTTCCTCACACATTGCATGATGGTCACGAGGTTGGAGAACGAGCACTATCTCAGATTTTAATAACAAGGGCAGGAAGGATCAAAGGCCTGTTCTTCAACATAATTAAGATTCTTCCCTGTCAAATAAGAACAATTGGACTTTAGGAGCCTATAGTATATTTTTGGCAGAGACAAAGTGGGAGGGTTCATTTCCTACATGTAGACTTCCTGTTGGGCATCTGGTTCAGAATTCACTCCAGAAGCTTAAATGTTTCTGAAATATAATTATTATTAGTAGGATGCACCTCATCTCCCCTAAAGAGTTTCCCAAATAGGCACCGTACTAGCTTATCTAATACAAATACTTTGACTATGAACTTCAGCAAAGATTTCAGTGCAACACCACATCTTCTTTGCAGCTGCTTTGCCCCCTTCTGCTCTCTGTAGCAGCACTGCTATTGACAAGGCTCAGACAAATCTATTTTGGGGGTGTTGTTTTCCTTCATCCATCTACATAGCTGGTTCCAAAAGATTACAACAGTACAAGAAAACATAGGATTGGCCTCTAAGGACTTTATCAGACAAGTCAAATACTGCGTCATAAGGGTGCCTAATGATCATGAAAGGGTGCGTGTACCAGACGACGTTGCCCTTTCATGATCATGGAAAGTAAAAAAGGTACTTTTTTATTGATGGTCCAAGCCAAGTAGTGATTTTCTGCTGGCAGTGTTGGCGTTCAATTCCGCGCACCATTGTACTCATGTGAATGCAGCATCAATGGGCACGATCGGGACAACCAGGTAGGGTACACTCTTTTTATGACACACACACACACACACTGTGTGCTTGGAACTTTTTAAGTGTGTGTCTGTGCTTTCTTTAACTTTTTGTGTCTTTGTGTGTTTTTTTAAACTCCTGCATGAGCTTCTTCTCATGATAATCCAGCAGATTGCAAACCAGGAAGTAGACGGAGCTCTGTTTGAGCTCCATTAGTGCCTGGGCTGCTTCTTTAACACCAGTAAAGGTAGATCTTGTACATTGGATTCTTTTGCCAACATAAAAATGCCACAATTTATGCCGGCAAAAGAATATTAAAGTGGGGTGGTCTGATAAAGTCCTTAGTCACATACCTTTTGAAACATGAATTGTCGCAGTTGACTTAGCTCGTCAGCCTGATTCTTTGAAGTAAAGACTCAGTGAATAGATCTTACTTCCAAGTAAGTGGAACTTCAGACTATGGGAGAAGTAAGTGGAAACATTAACGAAAAAATCAATCAGCCCCAAACCAGTGTGTGATAGTTAGTAATTAGTTACTGCTTTTATAGTACAGTACTACAAAATTAGTTACTGTGCAGTAGTTAGTGTTATAGTTGCATTTTTCATAGAATTGTAGAGTTGGAAGAGATTGCTTTAAATAAAGCAATTCTTGTCTGCTCCACCAAAGTAACCAAACAGTTCATTGGGGGACTTTAAAAAAAAATACAAAATTACAAAGCTCTTCCTGCCCCTTTGTTGTTGCCTGCTCCACCAAAGTAACCAAACAGTTCATTGGGGGACTTTAAAAAAAAATACAAAATTACAAAGCTCTTCCTGCCCCTTTGTTGTTGCCTGAACACCCACAACAAAGCACTAGGCTCCAGCACTAGCCAACATTTGAAGCATGTGATATTTCTACAAAAGTTAACTTTCCAGTATTGCAGTAATATGTGACAAAAGACCTTATGCCTCATTGAATTATAATTGTAATCTAATTCAACTGTCATTAATGGAAAAAGAAATCAACAGCATGTAATTTTGTTGTTAACTGCCATCAAGTCAACCTTGACTTATGGTGAGCCTGTGAATGAGTGACTTCCAAGTCACCCTATCTTCAACAGCCCTACTAAGGCCTTGCAGACTCAGGGAGGTGGCTTTCTTGATTGAGTCTATCCATCTGTAATGCAGTCATCTTCTTTTCCAACTGCTCTCTACCTTACTAGGTATTATTTTTTTCTAGTGAGTTATGTGTTCTTATGAACAGTAGGATCCCCATATCTGCTGGGGATTGGTTCTTCCCCCACCTTCCGTGGATACTGAAAACCATGGATGATAGCAAACACCATTGAAAATAATGGGACTTCTGGTTTAAAATCTCATAGAGTTGCTTTGGAGGACCTAGAAAATGGCTAGAGAAGACACATTTTCTATGAAGACTCTGTGGTAGGTGTGCTGTTTTGTGTATCGTGGATAATTGAATCAGTGGATACAGAGATCCAACTGTATGTCCAAAGTACAACAATCTCAGTTTAGTTATCTTGGCTTCTAGGGAGAGTTCAGGCTTGATTTGCTGTAGGGCCCATTTATTGGTCTTTTTAGCTTTACACCATATGTAATTAGTTACTTGTAATTCATTGCTTCTAAGCTTTGGCCAAATAAACAAAATGACTGCCTGAAGAATAAAATTAAAATGTACTAGAAAGAGTAAAATATGATTCACATGGAAGTTGCACTTGTTTCCTGGTATCAGCAAAGTAATATGTCTTTCTAATTATCCGGTGTGTCCCAGCAGCTTTTCTATATATCCCAGCAATCAATCTGACTGATCCTGTTGAAGCATGCTTGCCTGAATTGAAATATCCTCCTCACTTTCTTTTAAAAGCCAGATGAAGTTTGTAGTGCTGGATAATTAAAACAAATCTTGAGTAAACCATTTCACAAAGATAGGAGTTTGATGGCTGGGTATATAAAAATTGTAACCAGATGTTATGCAGAAGCCACAGCAATATAAAGATCATGGGCCTTATTTTTTTTTTCAGTCCAAAGTAAAAATATTCTAATTGAAGTTGTCAGCAGGAGTGAGACTAATGTGCCTGTATTTGATTAAATAATAGTTTATTTAAAATTCAGTGTGGCCCAGAATTGGATGAGACCGAAATAGGAAAAACTCGAGTATGCTTTTTTTACTTTCTTTTTTTGGCCAAAATAAAGGGGGAAATGGGCCTTGTGAAATGTTAACAATTTTGTGTAATATTGCCAGTTCCTGTCATTATCAATTGAGCATTCTCACCCCATCAGAATTCTGCCTGATGCTTGGAGTTTATTTCCCTTTCACTCGTTGACTAAGTAAAGAAATGCAAGAAACTGAACAATGCAGCATGGAAATGTTAGAACAGTTATAGATGGTTGGGAATGCTATATCAAAAGGTTTTATTTCCCCTGGCAAAAAAAATATCCACAATTTCATACAGTTATGTCGGTATAGCAGTAGACTTGAAACAGCACACACTGTCCTTATCTTTAAGAGAAATGTATTGAATACCGCAGAAAACCAAAAAGTTCATCCAATAGTGCAGTCAGTATCCCTATGAAGAAAAGCTTGCTCATATGACTATAAATTAGAACTAGAAAGGGCTACTATAAATTTAGTTTACCAACTGTCATTGTTTTGATTGCTCAGTCGCTCACACGGAGCCTCTTTCATACATTGTCTTCATAGCATTTCAGTTTGTACAATAGAAATATTCTCCACATCACATATTTCCAATTATTGCTTTGACAGTACTTTTTACAGTGCCTGGCCTGGACCAAAACCAGACTATATTGGACTTGGGGTTTCAGTTCAGTTTGGAGAATTTTGGTAAAGCAAGTGTTAAAGATAGGCCTGCCTCATAAAAAATATACTTAATTAGCCTCAGGCTTCATATATCATGAAGGAAGCTAGCAGCTTGTTGATCCTCTGTTAACAGGCATACCACTCAACTTGTCCATGCATGGATATTTGATCTTACATTGACAAATGTACAATATAATCTCCCCGCCCCCAATATAGAGAGCAATGGTTTGAGTGTTGGACTAGGACTCTTGAGAGATCAGGGTTTGAATTCCCAATCATGGAATTGCCATGGAAATCCACTGTGTGACCTTGGGCAAGTGACCTTCAGCCTAAAGAAGACGACAATGACAAACGTCCTTTGAATGAATCTCACCCTATGATAGTGTCTCCATAAAAGAATAGACTTGAAAGTTACATAGTATAAAACCCACAATGAGAGTGACCTTTGTGCCATTTTAGCTGTGATCTCCTGGAATACGGTGGGCAGCTTTGCTTACAGTCTAGAAACATAACCCTTGCTTTAATAATACAAAACTAGGTCACTGATTATTCTCTGAAACAGGAATTTCTATATAAGTAATGTAATTGGAATAGCCCACCAAACCAAATGTCTGAAGTGCAGCTAGAACCTGAACTGTAGTAGACAGAAAGCTCTTTTGATTTAAGGAGAGAATGCCTAATACAGTTGTCCCTCCATATTCATGGATTTGACATTCACAGATTTAAGTATTCACGGCTTGAAAATATTTTTTTAAAAAAAATAATAATCCAACAAGCAAACCTTGATTTTACCATC
This sequence comes from Gambelia wislizenii, assembly GCA_030847615.1. NCBI lineage: Eukaryota > Metazoa > Chordata > Lepidosauria > Squamata > Crotaphytidae > Gambelia > Gambelia wislizenii. The sequence goes on along the minus strand of JAUMIR010000004.1, from coordinate 309,692,767 downwards.
TTATATAAGGGACACCATCTTGCTATGCCATTGTATATAATGGGACTTGAGTATTCACGGATTTGGATATTCATGGGGGGTCCTGGAACCAAACCCCAGCGAATGTGAAGGGACAACTGTATACTAGAATTCTAGTATTTGTATAACAGATCCAACCAGTCAATGATGCCAAAAACAAAATGGCTCATCTTACACCAGAAACTAGGACACGGAGCAATGGATTCAAACTACAGGAAAAGAGATTTCACCTAAACATTAGGAAGCACTTCCTGATAGTAAGAACTGATCGACAGTGGAATGCACTGCCTCAGAGTGTGGTGGAGTCTCCTTCTGTGTAGGTTTTTAAGCAGAGGCTGGATGGTCATCCGTTGGAGCTGCTTTGATTGGATATTCCTGCAGAGCCCCTGATATAAGTCATGAAAGGGTTTTGCAATGGAAATAAATTTGTTGGCTAGTTTTGTTGAGTGGAGTAATATTTATACATTACAATGCACCTTTCTTCCCTGACGGAGCTCAAAGTGTCTTCCATAGGCTTTGAAGACAAACTCCCATTAAGCAACTAATCTGTCTCAGACAAGGTCTTGTTCAGCAAGTGTCTGCACCCTCTCTTATCAGACAACACCATGTGTACCCACAATTATGTCTCATGTTACTGAGAACACTATCTGAAATGTAATGAAAAGAGTCAGCATGAATTTTTTTACTTGGCACAATCTTGGCATCTGAACTAGTATGTCGATAAATAAACTCCTATTTCCAATTCATTAAAACCTTTGTTCTTGAACCCTGAAAGGGGCAAGATTCCCTTACAACACTCATGTGGGAATAAGCCCATTTAACACAATTAGACTTACATCTGAGGGAACATAAATAGAATTGGGTTGTACGACATTTGCTATGGTTGTAAATCTGTGAACTCTGTAGAAGTGTGTTTAAAAAAGAGGCAAGTCTCCTTGTATTTGATATTAAACAAAAATCCTGAAACATTACTCTTAATTGCAAGTACAGTCATCCCTTCACATTTGCGGGGGTTAGGTTCCCCAGACCCCCATGAATGTGAAAAATTCACGAATAATGATTGCCCTCCCCCTCCCTTGCCAAAGTGACCATGGGGCCTCCGGAGACCCCATAGTTGCTTTCTCTGGACTCCCCAGTCCCTTCCTAGGCCTTCACGGGGCCTCAGGAGACCCTCCCGAGGCCCCGTGAAGGCCTCCCCGGGCCTCCCCCCTCCCCCCCAGGGCATTCACGGAGCCTCCAAAGGCTCTGTGAAGGCCTCCCCGGGCCTCTCCCCTCCCACCCCAGGCCTTCACGGGGCCTTCGGAGGCTCCGTGAAGGCCTCCCCAGGCCTCCCCCCTCCCACCCCAAGCCTTCACAGGGCCTTCTAAGGCTCCGTGAAGGCCTCACCGGGCCTCCCCCCTCCCCCCCGGGCCTTCACGGGGCCTTCGGAGGCTCCGTGAAGGCCTCCCCCTCACCCCCAGGACATTAATGGAGCCTCCAAAGGCTCCGTGAAGGCCTCCCCGGGCCTCCCCCCTCCCACCCCAGGGCATTCACGGAGCCTCCAGGAGGCCCCTTGTCGCGGTTTTGGGAGGGTGGGTGGGCCCTCCCCTCCCAAAACCGCGAATAATCAAAACCATGAATGCTAAGTTTGCAAATGTGGAGGGGCAACTGTAGTTGTTGCAGCTCAGGTGTTAGTTCAGTGAAATAAAGACAGTCTAGTTAAAGAAAAACCTAGAGAGCTGAAAGTCACTGGTAGAATATGACCTGATAATTTGAATATCAGTTATAATAGGAAAGGAAGATCATGTTAAAGAACTGGAAGTTGGAAGGACACAGTTTAAGTTACTACTGAAGAAAACCTATGGGGGGAGAGAGATTTTCAAATGTAGGGTTGTAATAAACATCAAGTGTTATCCTGATTCAATTTGAAGTGCTCAAGGACTTGTGTTTATTTCCCGCACACGAGCTGGCTGTATATAGGACCTTACCTAGGTTGAGTGTTTGTGTGCGGAGCTGTACACATAGATAAGAGGTGGAGGTGTTTTGTTTGTGGCGCCCTCTAAATCAAAATCTGGGGATGAAATAGGCCCTACGGACATCATCCCAGCATGCCTCCCCAACACTGTTCTTTGGCTTTGGTTTGCCTTTTTGTTGTTTCATGTTGCTGGATTAAAAACAAAATGAGAGAGAGAGAGAGAGAGAGAGAGAGAGAGAGAGAGAGAGAGAGAGGGGAACCAGCTTCCCACATCGAAGGCTGCTGTGCAATGCCATAGTTTCAGCATGCTGCTTATTCATAGAAAACTTTTGGATGGTGTGGTTAGTGGAACATGTTCAGAGATTAAATACACTCTTTCCTTTTAATCCTCTCTAAAGCTTTCTTTGCCCTGAAATAAATGTATCAGGAAGCTTTCCTCTTAGATGTATTTGGTATTTCCCTGGACACTTAGCTGCTGTGGTTCAACATTTAGAGGAAGGAGGGAGGGGAGTTATCCACAAACCTGAGAAATTTTTCATGGTTGGCCTTCCTCTAAATTGTAAACAGCTGAACTGATTTAAATAAAAGTTTTAATTTTTTTTTTAAAAAAATCCCTCACATCTGTGCTGACCAGTTTGTGTGCCAAATTTCAGCCCAGTGTGATTTGAGACAAACTGATATATTAAACACCCAACCTAGGAACTAAAATGGAAATACTGACAGACCCTTAACTATAGTGGTCCCTCCAGGCACTGTTGTTATAATGTACTGGCTATAAGGATTCACATAATTAAAGATTGACTTAGCAGTAACATAGTTTCACTTATACACCCTTTGGGCTTATTTTCCCAAGCACATACAGGAAATTTACATGAATAAGTCCAATTAGTAACAAGTGGCATTGATAGAATTTCAGATCCCTTCATCTCTGTTTAGTGACTGTTTACATCAAATACATTCAGAAGTGAAGCTAGGAGGCTCTCTTAGGGTTGGGATAAAACATGTCTAAATGAAATGGAACACCAGTTGTACTGAACTGCCGTAGCGATGTTAGGTTGTGGTTTGCTCGTGATCACTAGGAGGTCTAATGTTGGGCTGAAGGTCTTTGCGATAGTGCATGTCTGTGAATATCAGCCTAGCATATATGTAGATTTTGAAAGGGGGATTATCCTTTCTTAAGTATAGTTAACAAAGCAATTGTCTAAATGGTCAAAATACTTCTCATAGAATTCGAGGAGAATATAATTTGTCTAAATGGAATCCTGCATCAGTCCGCAGTATTCGGAAGGATACTTCCGCATCCATCAAAAACTCCATAGGAAAACCCTTTGTGGCTTTTCTTGAAGTTTTTAAAAAGCTCCGTGTGGAATGCATAATCCCACTTGTTGGGACAATCTGATTCTCATTTATTCATATTCCCGATAAGAGCAAAAGTGGAAAGCTGATTGGTCAGATGTGGGCAGGAGGCAGAGCTTGTTAAGAAGGCAAGTGCCAAGAACCTCCATGTTGGATTTTCACCTTAGCAATCATGCGCTAATGTGACAAAACAGCCTTTTTCTATCTTTATTTATTTAGGTTGGATATAACACTTTCATACCTTAGATATGCTTTTTTTAAAAAAAAATACTGTGCAGTCGTGGCAACTGGTGAAATTAAAAACTCGAGTAATTCACTAATGGCTGCCATCTTTATTTGCAAGCATGCCCACTGGGACAGCAAAAGCGGATAGCTTCGCATGCCTGCAATTTTGCCAAAAATCATTAAGACAAATTGAAGCTGCTTTGAATTGGTGTTAGTACACATCAATCCACATTTCCCCCCTCATATAGACAGGCCCAAAGGAATGACTTTGAAGGTAAGTGACTAAGCACTCATGATAGGTGAACATTATTTGGAATTTCAAACTTTCTCAGTGCAGACTGGGGGAAGTCATCTGTGTTCTGAGAATCCTCTCAGCTCATCATGCTGGTGCATCAAGGATTGGCATCACCGGGCACATATCAAGTCCCAACATTGTTCATCCCCTGAATTCTCTTTGGCCTTGCTGCTCCTTTTTGCTGATGCTTTCTATTCACAGTCTCCTTCAAGAAAGTGAGTAGTGACAGGAGCAAGAAGGAGTAGCAACCTCTGCTCTCTTTGCCCACTGTCTCTTCTTCTTCTTCTTCTTCTTCTTCTTCTTCTTCTTCTTCTTGTTATATTTCTTTATTTATATCCACCTTTCTCCCAATATAGGGCCTCAGGGCAGCTAACAGTGATTTTAGCTGTTCCAACTTAACAATACCAACTTAAACAATACACAAACATGAAAAATATAAATATGAAATTTAAAAAAACAAATTAAACAATCCAAAGGGTTAAAAACATTTAAAAACATTAAAATAATTAAATACAATAGAACTGTGTACACCTTAAAATCTGAACTACACAGCACATACAAGCCCAACACCCCTCAGATTATAAATGCCTGATGTCACGAGAATGTTTTTTACTTGTTGGCAAAAGGAGAGCAGAGACTAGGCCATCCTGGCCTCTCTAGGGAGGGAGCTCCAAAGTCACAGAGAAGGGTGTCTCCCGTATTCCCACCAAACGAGCCTGAGAGGATGGTCAGAAAGAGAGAAGGACCTCTCCAGATAATCTAAGAGCTCTTATGGGTTTGTTCTGTGTGGATTGGGGTCAAAGGGACAAGCAAAGACAGTAAGACAGACAGTGAGAATAAGATGTCCTCCCTCAGGAAGGAGAGCACTGAGGGCATCTGGTGCAAACACCTCTGCAATTACAGAGGCAGCACAACAGTGCCTGCAAGTCACTTGTATCCTAGCAGGTTGCCTGATGTGAGCTGCCAGCAGAAAGCCACATGAGAATCATCGCCACCTGCAAAAGCACACAGGAACAAGACTGTATTTGAGAAATGAATGGAAACAATAATCACATTTTACAAGAAATGATCACGAGAACCAACCACAATAGAGATGGCATTAACCATCAAAAGCATGCTTTTTATGTTTCCATCAGCAAAAACTTTGAAGAAGATTTAGCCATGCACTTAAAGAACAATTATCTTTACAATTCACATCATTTCATAGTAATCAACTTCAGCAATGCTAAAGGGTCTGACATTAAAGAACTTTTGCATGTGGGCTTACAAAGTGGGTACCACATATGCAATGATTCTTCTTTTTTTCAATGTTCCAGGCCAGGGGTGGGCTTTTGGACGAAATGTCTGTCAATGTATAATATAGCCAAGCATTGCAAGCGACCTCAAGTTGTATTGTGAACCAAGACGTTATAAACTTCAATCAAATCAATAATAAATGGTGTTTTTTTCCTACCACAACAGCACTATACTGCTGTTAGAAGATGTAAAGATAATGATTTTATATAAAATTGCTACGGTATTTAACAGTGGGGAGAAATGGCTTAGAACAGTGTTTCTTAACCTGTGGTCTGTGGACCCCCAGCAGGCTGCAATGACCTCTCAGGGGGTCTGCAAAGACTTGAAGCCTGCTCAGCACACCTCCTCCCACAGTGGAGCAGCCACGTGACAGGAGCCAAGGCAAAGGCTGGCTTGGTCTGCATATTGCCATTCAATCCACTCCAGCCACAAACTTGCAGAAGAAAGCAGGAGAAAAGTCTTCCCTTCCCCTACAGCGCCTCTCAGGGAATGTTTAATGGCTGGTGTAATATCTCTCTCTCTCTCTATCTATCTATCTATATATATATAATTTTCTTGGGTATGTTGCCTTTCCCAGTGTGCTGATTGGCTGCTTAGGAAACACACCCAATCCAAGCAATCAACTGGTGGCGGGCACGGCAGGGTAACAGAGTGAGTCATCCTCAGCAATTCTGGGAAAAGTGTGGAATGCTGAGAAGGGGGAGGAGGAATTTAAATCCACTGGCCTACCTTACAGGGTTGTCATGAAGTTCACCAAGTGTTTGGGGAATTTTTTAACAGCATATGGTACACCAGGTCCAGCTATTATTGTTGTTGTTGTTCTTGTTATTGCTGTTGTATTGTTATCATTATTAGGGTTTTAAATCTTGAGTTAAATCTTGGGGGTCTGTGGCAACAAAAGATATTTAAAGGGAGGCCCCAGTAAAGAAAAGGTTATGAGCCACTGGCTTAGAATGATATATGATTAGTTCCTGAACTGAGAATAAGTTCCCTAAATTATTATTTTTTTCCAATTTGTAGGTTCTAAAAAGTAATAAATTTATCCTTGGATCTGTCAGAGACCTCGCATCCTTTCCTTATTCATAACTAAGTTAACGTAATCAGTTTCACAGCTATCCAACTTGTATGTTCAAATGGGGTGGTCAGGGGTTTTTTTCCCATTTGGAAAATATTTGCATTCTTGTCATGCATACAAATTTCACAATAATTTCCATGTCTGATTTTTTTTTCCACATAATCTTTGAGATAATCCAGAAAGATTGCTTCCAGTTATATGAGAAGTCGAAGTAATTTTATATCATTATGACTTGGATAAAGGTTATAGCAAATGGTGAGCTCTATACGGTTTTTCAGATGGCCCAAAATTGTAAAAACAAAACAAAAAAACTTTAACTTAAAATTCACTTTATTGATTTAGCAAATAATGTGGATTTAAGGTCTCCGTTAGCCTTGCCAAATTTTTTTTTATCTGCTGTCTCTTTATCGTACCCAGTCAGCAAGGCAACCTAATCAAGCTACCTAGCTTGAAGGCAAAGATGTTTTACTCATATTGGTTGCAATAATTGTACCTAGTGTGGTTATGGTTTTTCCATTAAATTTTGATAACTACAGATTTATCTGTGCTTTCCACATAAAGAATATTTATTTATTTATTTATTTATTTATAAAAGACCAGTTAAGGTCAGCTAGAACTCAGTTCTGGTATGTGAGCTGCATGGACTTTCTTATTCCAATATATCTACAGTAAGCAGTGAGTCCAAAGCAGAAAACTTTATTACACATCATTTGTTCAACATATTTCCTTGGCTTAAAAAAAAGTTCTGCAAAAAAACATCATCACTCATAAACTTTTACAAACATAGAAAGTCTCGTGCAGACTACACCCTGTTCAACATGCCACTACAAGTACTCATCATCTCCCCCAGAGATGTGTGTGTGTGTGTGTGTGTGATGTTCTTCAATCATATCCAAACAGTGGGCATGCAAAATAGTTTCCATTTAATCTGACTCTTTCTTTGGTCAACAATGAACCTATTTAATTAAAAGTTTATTGATCTCCAGGGAAAGAATTTGGCAATTTCTTGTGCTCTTTCAGCAATAAGTTAGCCAATCTTTTAAGAAAAAGAGGTTTAGATACTCCTTATATAAATTTATGAACTGAAGATAGGCCTTTAATTTAACATGTACTTTACCTTACACTGCTCTGTTGTGTTAGGTTTTCTCCTGATTTCAATACAGTAAAGTGTGTGTGTGTGTGTGTGCAATAATGTGTGTATAATAATGTGTGCAATATTGTGTATGATACTATGTATACAACAAAAGGCACTCTGAAGACAGTTGCTTACAAATTGGCCCTATTATACTGAGGTTTAGGTGAGACAGGGAGGTATAATTATGGTTCTGATTTAATGGTATTGGGTTGGGAGGGTGGGAACAGGAGTTTATTCCGTTGACGTTCTTGATTTTTATTACCTCAGCTTAAAGTAACACAACCTGCTACACTAATGAAATTGTGTTCTTGGTTTAAAAGGGCAATTGTTAGTCTGACTTTGGTGCTTACTGAAAAACATTTCCCCAATCTTGTTAAATTATTACCTTCATTTTAGATTTTTATGGTCGTGTAGCTTACCAGCCCTCGTTTCTCTACGTTTCATTCATTTTACTGGTATTGGTGATTAATGGGGGATGTCAAAAATGTTAGAGTGAGCAGGCATCAGCAAATGCAAGATCATAATTAGTTTAGCTGACGAGGGGCCTCTGATAGCACTTGCATCTGGATGGAAAAATTACCCTATAGGGAACTGGCTGATCACCAGGTCTTTTTAGTGATACATTGTGAAACACCCGATGAATCAAGTGCCCTTTCAATGCCAAGAAAGTGTTCCACACTCCAAGCCAAAATTATGTCTGCAAAAAGCTTTCCATTTGAAATGTATCAGAGTACAATTATAACCATTGTACTTTCTTGGCACCACTACCCCCCTTTCCCTACAGTATAGAGTAAAGTTAAATAAATTACTTAAATTTGATGAAACCTTGAAATTTTGATTTACAAGGCTAGTAATTTTTTAATTTAGAACAAAATCAGTCTAATCTTTTACTGAAACTGTTCTCCCTCCACACTTGTGCAAGGTGGAGGAGTTTTAATAAAAGTTTATTTAAAAAATAAACCAATGATGAAATGGTCCCCCGGGGGGGGAGGGATTGAGAATAGCCAAACAAGACAGCTATGTCATTGTTGTTAACAGTTGTGCCCACAAATGCAGCCTGTTTTTTCAAAAATCGCCACTGTTCTTATTGAAATGAAAAGTTTAATAGTATCATTATGTCACAGAAGGAATTTAAAAAGCTTCTCTCATTAATGATGCCTGATGCTTGAGCAGGATGGATTGTTAGCGAAGCTGTAGAATTCAAGTCAGCAGCCCAGTTAATGTTCATTTAAAATCTGCCCATTGATGAGGCTGTGTTGCCTAGTTTCATCTCAGGTTTAGAAGTGGTATCATAAGCAATGCCATGCCTTTTTTTTGCTCTGGAAATGGACCCATGCTTACACTGAGCTGTGGGAAACAGAAAGTTGTATATGAGATTTTAGAATTGCATCAGGCTGTAACCCTGTACAAGGCGTTACAGACAGACTCTCTTACAGGAAAAGCAATGAGTTGACATATAAACCAGAACTAATCAGAAAGGTGATTCATCGTCATTATTGTTATTTTTGTTGATGATTTGTTATTAATGATCATACTTTTAAAATAAAGCCACAATAAAAGAAACACAAGCAGTTTCAAGATCAGCAGGAATTGTTCTGTGTCAAAACCGAATGTTAAAATGGAGAGTTTGGAACCTAATCATTAAAAGGCACAAACTCTAAAGTTCAAAAAGTTAAAGCTGCTGCTATGGTGGTGGTGGGATTTCGAAGCAGTGGTGTTTTACACACCTCATCCATCACTGTAGGGTAAATTGTAATGAAAATCAGCAGTGCCTATTAAGCACAATTGAACCTGACCTCATTATGGGCAGTGTGGTTTTATACTATCAATTGTTGCCAGCCTAGAGACAAAACTTCAGTGTTGATTTGTCCTAACTCCACAGATCATGTGACTAACCTTTAACCTTGTGTCCCCCCCCCTTCCCCTCTTTCAGAGACGTAGAGGCTCTGGTGTTTTCTGTGCCAATTGCCTGACCACAAAGACCTCTCTCTGGAGAAAGAATGCAAATGGAGGATATGTATGCAACGCGTGTGGTCTCTACCAGAAGCTTCACTCGGTAGGAAGAAGTTACTTGTTTTATACAGGAAAGGTTTTAGGCAGCTCAGCTGAAGCTGGGCAGCTGCGGTTAATTTCCTAACTGTGCTTCTCCCTCCCCTTCCCACCTTCAATGTGGTAACTCTGGGATCAAAGGTTATTCATTATGGAAAACGCTGATACACCATGGAGAGGAGTCTGTGTTGGAGATTATCAATGAGGCATTGGTTATTTTGATACAAAATAAAGAACAGACTGGAACTCTTTCCTTCTCTCACTCAAGAATTTTGCAGAAATGCATTGTCATAGAACTTGTCATGATTTCTGCATTTGGGTTAAGGGTGGGCAAAGTGTGACCCTGGGGTCTCATGGGGGTCCCAAGACTGTTTTTGCAGCCCTCCACCCCTCCAGACTCCCCAGGCTGCCCAAGCCTTGAATCATTTGTCCTGGAAACTTCTGGGAGTGGCAGTTTTAGGTAGGTTGCAAACTGCCCTTGCACTGTTTAACATAAGAAAATAGCTATTTACCTTCAAAATTAGAAGTGAAGTTCCAGTAACTTTTGGGTTTCTTTTAATTGTTTGACATTTTAGCACTACATGTACTCCCCCTCCCAGAGGGTCCCAGAGGTAGAAAATTGGCCCCTAGACTTGCCACATTGCCAATAGTGAAGGGGAGCCTTGTAGCATAGTGGGAGAACAGAGGCTTTGAATGCATAAGGTCCCACGTTCATTCCCAGGTATTTCCAGGTAACATTTGAAAGGAATCCCATCCAAAATCTGGTCAGTACAGACCAGAGGCAGGTAAAGTGCAACCCACAGTCTACAACTGGATGGCCCTCGTGGTCTCTTCCAACTCTGCAATTCTATGATTCTATGCAGCTCCTTGAACCCATTTTTGTGCTCCCTTTAGCTCCCACGCCAAAAAACGTTTTATAATTTTTTGCCACGGTTTTCAGGCAAGTTGTGCTCCAAAACTACACAGAAAGCTCCCCAAACATGAAACACCCTGAAATTCCCCACAAACATCCCTGAGCCCCCTATTACCCCCCATAATTCTCTTTTCCTCTGCATTTTCTCTCAAAATGGTGACAGGAAGGGATACAACAGCATACCTTGTCATTATTTTGAGAGGAATTGGAATGGTAAATGGAAGTATTTGGGCTTACTATTTGGGGTGGGTAGCATGTGAGGGGATTTGGCCCCTGGCCACCATGCACTTGCCCACTCCGGTACAGATAGATCAGTGGTTTGATGCCATATAAGGATTTTTTATAAATTGCTGTTGAATAAGACCATTTGTATCCTGAAAAAGGAAGAATAGATGAACAAATAAATTTTGATTCAGCATACACCAGTCTATGAATTGCTGGCATGTCAGAGACAGTGCAATGCATTTCTGTGCTAAATTAGGCATTACATATTTATGAAGAGTTTTTAAGGCCTGTAATGGACAAAAGAGACAGAATTGAACATGAAATAATTCATAGAAAGTTGGGTAATAGATGACTTTGCAGTCCCTCCTGTCTCCAGGGTACCTTGCTAAATAGGTTGGGCTGGGGGTTATGAGGTAGGAGGGGCAATTCCCAAAAATTGTTCAGAGGCACTTTCCACGAGCCATTTTCTGTTGTGTTTCTCAGTTAATTCATATTCATGGGCATCCTACTTCTTGTGGTAAGTATATATGTATGTAATTATACTAAACAATGAAGTATCATTGCATGGATTCTCCACTGTTCCTCTGAAAAAGTCACTGGCTGTTTTCTCCTTCTGCTTCAATATATGTACATTTTGAAAGGAGAAAAGGTTTAGAAAAGTTGAGGAGAAAATAGGTTTAGTACCTACTTAAACATGATTGCATGTGTGGGTATAGATGTTTTAAATAAACAAACAAATTTTGTTTTAAAATGCTGGCTTATTTTGTTTTCATAAACATAGTTTCACTGTTCAGACTTAATAGGAAACATTGGTTATTGGATCCACAAAGTGTTAAATCTTAGTGTTAAGAATGGAGGACTGAAGAGGCAGCACAAAAACAGGCATACAAGGAAGGGCTTGTACATATCTTGAATTAAGATATATATCTTAGCTAGGCCAGAGCATATGGACATAGACTTTTAAAAATTATACTTCTAAGTTCATGTAATATTATGCTCTGATCATTTTTACCCTTTGGGTGTAAAGCACTGAATATGGTATAACTTCAAGAATATTTTTCCTTTGGTGGGCTTTAAAAAAATCCTCACTTCTCATAAAACATAGGAAGCAATTCTTATAAATCTATGCTGGCAGTACTGCTAGTTGTAAACTCTTTTATTTCATTAACACAAAGCTAAGATAACACCATTTTAGCAGCAGTATTGGAACATGGCAGTGAGCTGTCATTTGATATACATGGACAATAATGAGTTTAATTTAACTCTGCCCAATCAAAATCTAGGGGTATAATTAAACCTTAACCCTGCTAGGCTATGACAAACAGGAAAACACTGAAGTAAATGTAGGTATTTTGAAGTTGTGTTTTGCTAAAGGAGTATATGAACACGGAAGTTCTCACCCAAGTCCTTTCAGGGATTTACACCAGCATAACTGGAGATAATGCCAGAGGGTCATTTTTTTTAATGACATTGCATAAGGAGATATCCAATACCTTCTTATGGGGGAGTTTGACTTGACAGTGTAGTAGTTGCCAAATGATGTCCAGGCCAGCTACATCCCCAACACAAATGATCACAGACTGGCCATGAGGATCTACCATGAAACTTCTCCCCCACTCTCTGGGACTTTGGCTGACTTTGTTCTCTTTTGACCTGTGTGTCAGTATGCTGGCAAAACTGTATGCTCAAACAGGGTCTTAGCTTCCAGAGAAAGCCACAGATGCAAGTGAAACATCAGAAGTAAACTCTTCCAGAACACAGCCTCACAGCCTGAGGAAAAAAAAAAACAAGAAACATCTAATGATTTCTTTGCTGCCACCACTGCCACAAAGTAAGCTTTCTAATGGGCTCTAAGCCATGTTTGACTAGACCTGCTCTGGGTTTTCTGCCATTGGTGCTGTAGTCTTGGTCCCACTTGTTTCATTGCCATCAGCTCCCAAGTGAACCTGATGATCTGCATGGCTCTTAAGGACACTTAGGAGCAATCCTGTCCACCATCCTGGCCATTTCCCCATTCCAGAGACCAGCCAGTAGTTTGACAGGATCACCTGCCAAGTCAATAAGGAACTTCCTAAGAGCCATCAGGAATCCATCTGGATCCATAAGCCTTCTGGGTTGGACCATCTTAATTGACCCCTCACCCATGCAGAGTCTCCAAATCCCAGTGAGTCTAAATCCTGCCAGGTAGTGATCTGTTCATGACAAAGGAACTATAGAAAGTTCCTCCATGTCCAGATCACAATTATCCTGGTCCAGAGTGTGCCCTGCATCATGGATGGCACAGATATTACTTGGGACAGACCCATGGTTGTCATGGAGGACATGAAGTCGTGAGCTGCTCCTGGAAAAGCTGTCTCAGCATGGATGTTGAAATCCCCCAGGACAACAAGTTTGGGGGATTCTAATACCACTGCAAAAACCAATTCACCCACCTTAGGAAGAAAGACTGTTGAGTTGTTGGGTGGTAGACCAACAGAATCCACCTTCAAAAACACACATTCAAACCCAGCAGGCTGTGGGACAGGGTACTTGATGTGGGAGATGGAATCCCAACAGACCCTGCAACCCCACCTCCCTGCTCCCTAGGTCTCACCCCCTGCTGTATGGAGAACTCAGGCAGACAAAGCTGGGAGAGGTTAAATGCCTTCCCCCAGCTACATCTAGCCAGATCTCTGTTATACAAGCCAGGTTGGCATTCTCATCCAGAATCAAGTCCTGGATCAAGGGGCTTTAATTTACCAACCTGGCATTGAGCAGCAGCATTTTCAGCACAGAGGTTCCATTTCTAGGGCTGTCCACACAAATTGAAATTGGGGACAGTTTAGGGATAACAAGCACCCCTTGACTTTCCCATATCCCATAGTTTTAACACTGTTTCCCCATGCCCTATCTACCTCTGCCTGTTACTGAGATAATTGCTGCTCCCTGGATCAACTGCCCTCCTGTACTCCCCATATAACCCATTGTTGTTGTTTTCCACTGACAGGCAGCATATTTTAAAATACCACAATTAAAGGTTTTGGGGGGAATCCCAAACATATTCCTCTACCCTCCAGCTAGGGGGATTGGCCCTCACCCTTGCTCTATCCCCAAATCAATGACCCCCCCTTTGGGGTCTCCACCTTGAGTGTCACCCCCACTAGTCGCAGACCAGCCACCTCAAGTAGCCAGCTTTATCCTGGAGGACAGGTGGAGCTGGCACAGTACCTGGGGGCCAGGTCCTGTTGGGAGAAGGTGTCAGGCAGCAGTCCACATTGAGAGAAAGAGGTGGAAACAGGCAGACCAGCAACAGCACAGGTACAGAGGAGACAAAGCCTTTCTGAGGCGATGCCGGTTCTCTTCCCTGCTCTGCTGACACATACTTAGCTATGTAGCAGAGGTGCTAAGCAGCCCTGTTAGTGAATTGCAGAGATGCATATATTGGGGCACTGGCAAGACATGGAGGAACTTTCTATAGGCTCTACCAATATGCATCAGCACTCCCTAGCCAATGTCCCATTGTGTATCAGTCCCATTGTGCATTGGTCATTTCACTGGCTCCCCTGCGTAGTTACTTAACAGCAGCTTCTTTCTGAATTCATCGTTATGAAACTGCTCAGTTTTATTCCCTGCAGACCCTTAAGTCCATTTATGAAGACCTAAGTCCTCAAGTGAATTCTCACCTCCATTAGCAAATGGCTGGCATTCTGTTGGTGTCCTATTCATGCATACATTTCCCCTATCAAACTAGTTAGATATTTTTGTCCAATGTAGAACAGTCATATTCAGTTCAAGATTGTGAAAGCAGAGTTGTGCATGAGATTGTATTGTGTGTTATGCAGGCAGGTGTGCATGTGCATCTGCTGTTGCATTTCACTGAGCACATGGCAGTGGTTAATTCCATGAGCATAAAGTTATGCTCTGTCTCCTTGATGCAAGATTTCTGCGTCAAAATTCTATATAGCAGACCCTGAAAAGGGAATGGGGAAAATGTGGTCTTCCAGATGTTGTTGGACTACAATACCAATCATCCTCATCATTGTTTATGTTGGATAACAGATGGGAATTACATTCCAGCAACATGTGGAGGGTTGCATGTTTCTCATCCTTGAAATACAAGTCATGTATTTCAGGATTATCAGAAATGAATAGTTGGTTTGAATTTCCATTTAATATAAGTTTCAGGAACTAACATGGAAAAGTCAGTATTCTTAATTAAAACACCCCTCATTTTCATCAGAGATGTTAGTCAAATGTTTTATAGACTCAGTGGCAATAATTTTAAAAGCAAAAGAGCATGTTCCAAGCCTACTGATTTTTCCATAATGGAAAATTACATTAGGCTTTGCAGAAGTTTCAAAGCTGAGATTTTTTAAAAAAAATGTTTTGATGCCCTGGAGGTCTATAAACTACATCATTGCATAATCAGTTAGGTCTGTCCTAAATGGTGAAGGGCAGGAGGAGGATGGTCTCCAAAATGGCTGCTCGTGGCAACAGTCAGATGTGTGTGTTTATCTTCATAAAGGGTAAAGATTGGCAAATAAAGCAGTAGTTTTTGCATGGGATCTCTCTTTCTGTCTCTCCATTTTATTTTAATTAAACTTGGAAACAGAGCCAGCATAGTGTAGTGGCTTGTGCATTGGACTATGACTCTGGAAACCAGGGTTCAAATACCCAATCGGCCATAACCCACTGGGTAACCCTGTGCAAGTCATACTGTCTCATCCTCAGAGGAGGGCAACAGCAAACCTCCTCTGAACAAATCTTGTCAGGAAAACCCCGGCCTTATGGTCGCCATAAGTTGGAAATGTCTTGAATTCAACAATAATAACAATAATTTTCATATGCTGCTTGGATATATATATATATATATATATATATATATTGGTTAGGGAGTTAGTGTAGTGTAGTGGTTTGAGCACAGGACAATGGGAGACCACTCAACCATGGAAACCCACTGAGTGACCTTGGGCAGTTTATTTGTCTTTCCCCCATCTTGGATCTCTGCAGTCCAGATGACGCAGGGCTTTTGCTCCATCTTGCCCCCAGGCAGACCTCGTGACTGCCAGGGCAAAGATAGGGGGAAAGATGGGGTAGGACTCATTCCATTGTTTTAATATAATACCCAGGGGAAACCATTTCCGCTGGCAAAAAAACAGATCAGGCCCTGCATGACCACAGGAGCTCATTCCGGCCCATTGCGGCAGCTGCCCTCTGCTATTGTTCTTCCACAGCAGGAAGCAGGCCTGCAGCATGTGACCAAGGTTGGTCACATGCAGAGGGCCTTGGTCACACGTTGTGGGCAGCTTCCTGGCTTCAGAAAGAGTGAGGCGACAGCAGTGGATGCAGCAACAGGCTGACAGGCCCATCTGGACTTCCTCTTGTTCCATGCAAGTAATGAGGGAGGAAAGGACCTGATCCTCAGGGAAAATATGATGAGTTGAAGCTGGCAGAAGTAATAGTAGTAGTGGAGTACTAGTGGTGTTAGTGGTTGTAGTAAAAGTAACTCTGGTAAAAGAGCACATATCTTTCAGCATATGCTTGTGAAGATTGGGACCCTGGAGTGGAATAAGAATTACCACACTAAACTCTTACTCTTGCTTCATTGATGAAGCTGCATTTCAATCACTACTCTTGTGCTAAGCTCAACTTATTAAACATCTAAATTGTAGTGAATATTCAACCTGAATTAAAATTATGAGGGACCCTCCTTTAAATATCTTTTGTTGCTGCGGACTCCCAAGATTTAACTCAAAATTTAAAACCGTAATAATAATGCCTAATAATAATAACAACAACAACAACAACACAATTACACCATCCATTAAACCTTCCCTCAGAGGATGGGGGCAGGAGGGAAGACTTTTCTGCTGCAGCTTCCTGCAGGTTTGTGACTGGAGAGGATTGAAGGGCAGCCAATCAGCCTTTGCCTTGGCTCCTGTCATGTGGCTGTTCCAATGTGGGGAGCAGGCGGGTCAAGCAGTCTTCAAATCTTCACAAACCCTCTGTGAGGACATTGCAGCCTCCTGGGGATCCGTGGACCACAGGTTAAGAAGCACTGCAATAGACTATGGTTTAATAGCTTGGCAATAGTTTGTATTTTTTTTTTCCTTCTGCTGTCCTACCCTTGCTTGTCTGGGTTTCATAGAACCTATTTTCATTTCATGAAGCAGGGTTTTCTGTGGCATCCATACTCAGAAAGTATGGCTTAAGGACCTCCATCAGGATTTTAAAAATAAATAAAATAGAAATCTTAGGTTTAGGGCCTATAGTTTTGAGCATCCTCGGGGAAAATAAAAGTGAATAGGCACTCTGTGCGCAGAGGACATCCCTGAAAGTACCATACAACAAGAGATTATTTTTTAAGGTAGGGAGATAAGATGGCATGTTCACTTTAACATTTTGATTCCAACTAAAGCAATTCAAAGAGGCATACAACACATATTTTTAATTGTTTAAAATTAAGGAGCTGAGTTGCAGTCCATGATTGAACCTTTAGCTTCTTGCTTTGAGGAATGCCTTTCCTTACAACTGTTCCGCTGAAATGGCTTGATAGGACTCTCAGAACTAGAATTTGGACAGGGACTTCTGCAAACATTTGCTGAGGATTGCTCTTTTATTTATGATGTTTTTGTGTTTTATATGCAGACTCCAAGGCCTTTGAACATCATTAAGCAGAACAACGGCGAGCAGATCATTAGGAGACGGACAAGAAAGCGCCTTAACCCAGAGGCACTTCAGACTGAGCAGCTAAACAAACAGCAGAGAGGGAACAGTGAGGAACAAGTCAACGGCAGCCCATTAGATAGGAGGTCAGAGGATCATTTAACAGAAGGTCACCAGAGAGAAATCCAGCTTCCCAACCTGAGTAAATATGAAGCCCAGGGTTCATTGACTAAAAGCCATTCTGCTCCGCAGTCAATATTGGTCAGCCAATCTCTGGATATTCATAAAAGGATGCAACCTTTGCACATTCAGATAAAAAGTCCTCAGGAAAGTACCGGAGACCCAGGCAATAGTTCCTCTATATCAGAAGGAAAAGGAAGCTCTGAGAGGGGAAGTCCAATAGAGAAATACATGAGACCTGCTAAGCACCCAAACTATTCACCACCTGGAAGCCCTATTGAAAAGTACCAGTACCCACTTTTTGGGCTTCCGTTTGTACACAATGACTTTCAAAGTGAAGCTGATTGGCTAAGATTCTGGAGTAAATATAAGCTGTCCGTTCCTGGGAATCCACACTACTTGAGTCATGTGCCTGGCCTACCAAATCCTTGCCAAAACTATGTGCCTTATCCCACCTTTAATCTGCCTCCTCATTTTTCAGCTGTTGGATCCGACAATGACATTCCTCTAGATTTGGCGATAAAACATTCCAGACCTGGGCCAACTGCAAACGGTGCCTCCAAGGAGAAAGCAAAGGTGCCGCCCAATGTAAAAAATGAAGGTCCCTTGAATGTAGTTAAAATGGAGAAGGTTGACCAAAGTACTCAAGACGAACTGTCAACCAAGTGTGTGCACTGTGGCATTGTCTTTTTGGATGAAGTGATGTATGCTTTGCATATGAGTTGCCATGGTGACAGCGGACCTTTTCAGTGCAGTATATGCCAATATTTTTGCACGGACAAGTATGACTTCACAACTCACATCCAGAGGGGCCTACATAGGAACAATGCACAAGCTGAAACGAATGGCAAACCTAAAGAGTAAAATAAAATAAAATAAACCTTAGCACTTAGCACAATTAAACAGAAATAGGTTTCCTTGATGGGAATTCAATAGCTTGTAATGTCTTATTAAGCACTTCATATAGCAAGCATGCCTTATCCAGTATAAAGTCCTTCATTCTTTTCTCTTCCCCACTTTTCCTTCTTAAAAACAAAAAAAAATCGAATTCCCAAGAAAGAGAGGCAAAATGGATGGCAGCTGGGCATGGGGTGGGTAGGGCTAAAGGATAATCACTTGCAACCCATCCCACCAAAACTATACAAAAGACATTATATCAGGGCAAGTCTCTTTGGAAAAAAAATCTTAACCAGACAACTAATGCTTTTCTTCTTGTACAAAAAAATAAAAATAAAAAAACTTAGCTGGCTAGAATGCAAAGATGTATAATGCTGAAGCAGGTGTACAGTAAGATATGCACACTGTATAGCAAAATGGACTTATTAAATAAACGGATGTCCAGAAATCTAGTAGTATTTTTTTTTTCATTTGGGTTCACTTTGGCCTAATTAGAAATCATCAGTTCTACAATCTGGAGGTAGTACTTCTCTCTGGATGTCAGTCAGTACCTATTACTTGATTGCTACATTTTGCAGTCTACAACAGTTGCTCCCAGTCTTTCAAGGTCTAAGAGAAGGGTGGACACAACACATGGTCCATGGCTGCATGTGCCCCTCTGACTGTTTGTGTGCCCCCATCTCCATTGCCAAGCTTTCTGCTGCTGCCACCACTAAAATCCCAGCAATTGTGGTAGGAAAATAACGTGCAGGAAACATGTCCCTTTTTTCTCAGAAGAAATGTGTTCTTAGTATGCTGTCAGGAATTAGGCCCTACTGGGAGAAAGTACATGCTCCCTACACACCATGTTTCCTAGCAGTATTGCCTGGATTTTTGCAGTGGTGGAAACTTCAGCAGTGGGGATTTGGGTGGTAGTGTCTATGGCAGGAGGAAATATTCCCATTGGGTTTTGGAGGAGAGCATGTGGCCATCCAACAAGTTGTTCTCCAATGGGGTGAGTAACTAATTGCAGGTGCAGGATCCATCATTATAAGCACTCAAGGCGGTGAAGGCCATCACATGCTGTTCCTTCCTTCTTGGGAGGAAAACAACTAAATAGAACTTCTTAGGAAAGATGAAGTAAATGGGGCCTTAGAGGGCCTTAGAAAATGAAAACGATATATGCAGATAACACCTTTTCCTTTCCATTGAAAGATGTGTGAAGGCCCTTGTAAAGTGTAGATCATGTGAGTCTTCAGTAAATTCCAACTTAAAGCAGACCCAGGAGTTGCAGACTACATCTCAGGCGATTGTGGGTAACATGCTTTGGCCAAAATATAGATTTTGGAGTACTATTCTATAGCAAAGTACTCTCTTTAATGACCTGCCTCTGGATGCTATTTTATGAACTTGATAGGCATAGTTTTAATGTTTCACATTAGCTGTTCTTTCTCAATTTTGCTGCAGGGTTGAGTGCACGACTGACTTCCCTGAAAAGTACTTTGGTTATTTGTATGCAGCAGTAAATTTCTTTACTAGACTTAATGCCAACTTTTGCTAGCATTTGCCTTCATGGCTGTTTTTGTTGTTCTTGTCGTTGTTTTAATACTTTAAAGGAAAAAAGAAGAACCTTTTGTAAAATTATTCCATGAAGGGAAAGCTCCTCAGCGTAACTGCTCAGGGAAATAGGGCTAAAGAACTAAATATTCAGTCATTGGTGCAAGGTGCTGTTAGAAAAGCCTCCATAGATGCCACAAGGATCTACAAAGGATGGACTTCCAATCATTTGCATTATCTCAGCCCAGCCAGTAGTTTAGATTATTTTTACGAAGGGATATACAAGAGATATTACAAGCTACTGGATGCACTGTCAGATTAACTTATTTCATTTAAGAAGTTGGGAGAACAAATAGGAAAAAAACTTATTTTTCTAGTAAATATTAATGTATTACATTTCAAATAATGGTGCCTGACATATTGAATAATTATTTTCTACAGTGTACGTATGCAACAAAGATATTCCATCATGCATAAGATTCAGCGCTGGCTCAGCCTCGCTCTGTTTACATTTGCAAATGTAGCAAACAAGGTAATGAAGCAACTTTCTATTGCAGTAGGGTATCTTTTATTTGTGCGCGCGTGTGTGTGGATTAAAATTGTAAACGGTAACATGAAATGAATGGACTTTGTTGATATTAATGATATTGGGGGGAGGGAAAGAAGATGACGAAGAAGAAGAAGAAGGAAATGAAAATATTTTTATGCCTACTTAGGAGGAAGAAAAAGGGTAGCACTATTCATTCCAAGTACTTTTTTTTGTATTCTTAAGCTCTTAACTCACATTGTTATGCTTAAAATGATAAACATATATCTTCTTTTTATTGCTTTGTCTTATGTTTCAGAGGAAATATTTCAGAGGTTATGTCAAGAGGTGCCATCCGAGTCCTTTGGCACTGAAGTTTTTATTGCATTCTGTAGTAGCATTGCACTCCATTTTTACCATATTACACCATTGCTTCATGTTTTTCTTGTTTTGTTTTGTTTTGTTTGCATTGGGCCTTTATTCTGTATTGCAGAGGCTTAGCCTCTTGAGGTTGTGGAGTACAACTGGTTCCTCAGTGTTGCAGTGAGTGAAGTTTAAAATGTCTGTCTTGTATTCCATTGTTCTTGCTTTCCCACTTCTTTTTGTTTGTTTGTTTTCTTAAATATCCTAGGAACTCGCTTCAAGCATAGATCCCCAATTCCATTTTAAAAAAAGATATGTTAAAAGGCCTTCTTCTGATCCCACTTACATGCTGACTCTCACAAATGTACACATAATTAAAACTAACATTGAATGCAGTTGAGATGTATCATTCTCTCATCAAGAAGGTGAATGGTTAAAATACATGTGACCAGGTAGAACTGGAAAGAGGAAGAGAGGGTGTTGAGGTTAGAATCATATTCTTACCATTATTGCTGAAGGTTAGAACTATGAAGAGGCAGCCAATCCAGCCATCCCTTTTTACAAAGTTTTATAAAAAGGGATGGGAGAGTGGAAGTCCCTTGATAAGAACACACAGGTCACCCTAATCATACCCCATAAAACCCTTCTAAAAACAGAACCAAAGGCTGCATTCCTAAACATACTTGAGAGGAGATAAAATCCTTATTGAATGTAGTGGAACTAACTTCTCTGTTGCCCACACAGGGAGGGCCATCATACAAGGTGCCCTCCATCTAGCTTCCTCTAGAATTCAGCATAATTTGTATACTGCTTTGGTAGACAAAACTGAGGTACTTAAGCTAAATTGCCATTTGATAAATGATACCTGTGCAAAGAGACCACTGGGTAATCTGGTCATTGTATTCTTTTCCTCAAGTGGAAAGAGCAACCCTGCCATCTTCTGCTTTCCCCATTTTCCGAAGGCAACTACTGTCTGGCTGGATAATACAGACAGCCCTGCAAAAAAACCGTTACTGTATCAGCTTGCCAAGTGGCTATATGCATCCCGTGGTAATTTTACACTCACACATATGTACACAAGCTATAGGAAATTTCAGCAGTCATGGGAAGTAATCATTACTTGGCCACCAAAGGTCTTACTACGCTTGGCAGTGTTCCAGGAGTTGCATTTCTCATGGCCAAGTTGTTATTGAATAATTTGTCCAGTTTGAAAGTCCTGAGTGAGCCTGCTGCTTGATACCAAGGCTGCAGATCCTCTTGTTCTTCCCATTACTTAAATTACAGCCACAAGCAGGCCTCAAAAAAAGCCAAGTGTGGGCCACCAGTTGTGCAAGTCCTCAAAGGGTTGGTAGACACACTTCCTAGTTTTTCTTGTCTGTATGAGAAGCATCTGGCCATACAGGATAGATGGTGGGTGACATTTGCCTTGATAGGTCACAAATGAAGGAAGTCTGGCCTGGAGAGAGCTTTACTGTTTGCTCATGATGTTTAACAGCTGGTCAGGCAAGGAGGTTGTTTGTGCTCTTGGTCAGGCAAAGATATTGTTGCCTGTTCCTTCCCCACCCCCCAGCACCTTGAAGCATGTCCTATACCAAAAATTTGTGTCATGGGCAGGACCTGAAAGAGCTTGTCCTTTTCTAGCTACATGGCATTCTGTTAAAAACAGCCGGCCACAATTCTGTACACCTACTTAGCTATGTACCTTAGTTACATAGTTAAATAGTGTCTCCCAACCCTACCAACCCACCCCAATCCTTACTTATCAGCCAGCAGCTGCTATGAGGAGGTAAGACAGAAGCAGACCTCTGTCACAATTTCACCTCACTCTGGAGATCACTCACTCTCTGTGTGTGGGACTTTCAGGGTCCCTACATATTCCATAAACTAATGATTAAGTCAAGATCATGAATCCAAACCAGTCACAGATGCATAACTGTAGGTTATGCATTTGTAACTGCCTTAGTCAAGTCTGCCAGCAGTTTTTATATCAAACTCTCAGCAAAAATGCCAATAACAACAAACAAACTACACAGTTAACTGTGTTGAGATTTGACTTGTTGCATTTAGTGGCTTGAAAACAAGCAACTGCTAGAAGATAACTGTGTAAAGGTATTTTAGGACATTAAAACTATGTAACTACATTCCATTTCATTAGGATTGGCAATGGACAAACTTCATCCAACATCCTCCCAACCAAACAGTTTCTTCAAGCAAGCGTTGCAGTAGAGACCTTGGGGTATATCCCATTCACAGGTGCCTTGAGATTCTCCCTTGAGTATTTAGCTTTCATTTTAAAAATAATTTCAAGTGCTTTTTTTTGAGAAAGTACAAGGAAGAGCATACAGGTTTTTCTTTCACCAGTTAGTTAACCTGTTCCCACCTGCCACTGTTCTGGCCAGTTATTTACATCAGAAGTGGTATAACTGACAAGCTCTTGGCTGCCATGTTTAAATGTCACAAAAATCCATTTTATTTCTTTAATATTTAATACTTAATATGTTCACTGTTATCAGGCTCCTTATATTTATGTTTTGGCTGCTCTGCAGGTTATAGGCCTCAGTTTCCATACAGGGATCCATTCCTGCAATGATATGAGAGAGAAAAAAGTTCTTTGAGGCAAAAAGTCTTGGAAAACCTGGATACAATTTGAGCGCTTTTTGTAGCTTCATCCTGCCCTGGACCACCCATGCTAGACTGAAAGTAGGACACTACAGGGGATATAGTCAGTTAGCTTACCATCTAAAATGTTCCAGAGGACTTCAAAAAGACATAAACTTGTTAGTATGGGACACATAACATTCTATTGTAACATTTAGTCTGTGTAAAATCAAATTAAAAATTAAATACAGATTGACACACACTGTCTAGAATTATAGGTATCATATAAACATTTTTTTTATAATAATGAATTTTATTCCTTCATCGGGTTGTTTTCCCCTTTTTCCTTTTCTTTTCCCCCTTTTACTGGATGGAGGGGTTTCTCCAGCTTTATTTAAAGAAATGCTTTGGTACTAGGGAAAGGGAGGGATCCTTTTGTTACTTTGTTTTCAGTAAACCCATATGATGGATGACATTATCATGTGAGCTGACTTCACTTCCCTCTTCTCCCTGCCCCATACTTCCCATAATCCTGCTGGAGGTACTGGGAATCTGACCCACCAGGCATGTCTGTTTCACTGGCAGAGACAGAACTGTCTATAACCCAAAATAATTGACTCCACCCAAAGACCATGTCACAGCAGACTCGCACTATGGCCCTCCACAAATGTCAAAATGTATGTGGAGGATTATAGTTTGAATGGTCCATCATGTTAAACTTAATGACCTGCCCAGTATACTGAAAATTAACAGACAAGAGAAGAATTCTAGCTCTCTCTCTTGCCTGACATGAGAATTGTGTATGTTTAGGATGTATTTTATGTTGAAGGATAGTCAAACACATACTTTTCTATTGCATTCTGAGGAGTGTCAGTCAGGCTGAAAAACACCGGTGACACATGGTTCATCTGTGTTTTAAGGCACTGACATAGCTGGATATGTCCAATTTTTGTTGTTGTTTTTGTTTGTTTGTTTTTTGTTTGTTTGTTTGTTTTTGTTTTGTTTTGTTTTGTTTTGTTTTTTGCAAATTATACTTTTTACCTTGGAAAAAAAAATTGGACCAGTTTCTCTAATTTGACTTTCAAAACAGAAACCCAAATAATCACTGCATTTCTCTCTCCCCTCGGACCCCCAAGCCTCGCTAGAAATTTTCTCCCACTAAAAGGAAAGTTGTAGATTGGCTGTATGTCCTCCTAATGGTTAATAAACATGAGATGGTCACTCATGTATCTTATAAAAATGTGGTCTGCACACATATCTTCTAACAGACTGAGAACTGAAAAGCTGCTTGCAGGCTTTTATATTCAGGTTTTGTTGCCGGCAGGTGTGTTGCATTTGCTGAGAAAGAGCAATGATCATACCATCTGCTGGGAATATGTAACGCAAGATTAGGTTCTGAATGTAAAAGCCAGAAAATGTCCAACATAGTATTAGGCAACTTTTTGTCTTTGACATACCAAATAGGGTCTCATGTTTAAAATCCAAATAAATTATATTTAAAAATAGAGATGTAAATCAGAATTTTGTTTCCTGTAGCATATTCTTCAACTCTCCCAATCTGGCAGGGACAGTTCCGATTAGTTCTATGTTATCCCATTTTTTTCAGCTGCTTTTAAAATGTCCCAGTTTCTTTTTCCTCTTCTCACTTTTCCCCTTGGTCCTCAGCCTTCTTCAGTTGGTGCAAACAAAGTTCAAAGTGCAAAAATAGTTTGCACTCAATTAACGTGCAAGGGGTTAAGGAGAGGAGGGGACAGAATCCTGCTCTTCCAGTAGGCTCAGGCAAAAGCAAACCGCTGCAGCCTCTCCTAGCTTGTGTATTAATAACTTTTGCTAACTTGACCGCATTTTGATGTTGCTTGGCCACTCGTGTCATGGTTTTCATCTGTGAAATGTTGGAGGATATGCTGGAGTGCCCTTGACTTTCAAACCTAAAAAGCTGAATGCAGTAAATCACATTAGATGCCACCCTGGAAATACAGTAGAGGATGCAAATCTGTCAGCTAAGAGAGGCATGCAAGAGATATCAGATTATAAAGTGGATTGTAGAGATCTATGATCTATGAATACACTGTGGAAGAGATTCACCAGGCCTTTACAGTTTGATGATGGTTGAGCAAGCAAGCAACAAAGCCCAGTATCTAAAGTATATATTACTAGTATTACCTTGTCTTTAGCTACCATTAAACAATATTAATAAATAAAGAACAGTATCTTAAGTGCAGTGCCAACAAAAAATATTAGTGACCTGTTCATTGCCATGCTGGCTTTCCAGTTTTTTAAAATTGCATGTCCACATGCTGGCTCTTTCAGCCTGATTATGCCTGATTTTTTTTAAAAAATGCCAAAGATTTTGAAAATCTGCCCATTCCTATAAACACAGACCACATTTTCCAGTTTTAAAAAAATGCTTCTTGTCAATACACCTTTCAGGATTCCTTTCACTGGCATCCCCGTGAGCCATTCTCTTTCATAAGATGTAGATGCTCTAAGTCAGCCTTTCCCAGCCTAGCAACCTCTAGATTTATTGAACTACATACTCCATAATCCCTGGGCAATGCAGCCAATGGTCATACTGGTTTCACGATGGAAAAAAAATGTAGTCTAACACATCTGAAAGTCACCCAGTTGGTGGAAAGTATGGTAGATACATTTGATATAATTGCATGTAAGGAGTGTTACCTTCATAAAGAGGACCATGAGACCGTGTCTTGACTTGTAGGACCTGTCCAGTCCCAACTGCTAAACAGGATGTTGCACCCACCATTTTCTTTTAATAGGCTGAAGGAAAGAGCCACATACAAGTCAGCTTAGTAACAAGTTTGGTTTCCTATGTTGACCAATAGTTAAATTTTAAATATTTAATGTTTAAAATGGCAGCTATTGTGGCAAAGGAAAAAAAAGGCTTTGTGATCCTTTGAATTGCCTAAAAGTGAGAAACTGTGGCCACCTAATACAGATTAATGGCATGTGAAATGTGCAGGTCTGAAAAAACAGCTTATTTTCTGCCCATTTTAAATGGCCAGACCATTGCATCTTTCCAGGGATTACATTATGGTGTTTTACATAAAATAGTCAAGTTGCTCCTCCTCTTTGAAAGTAACTGAAGTGAGGTACCACACCACAAGACACTATTGTTCCATCCTCATTGAACTGAATGCAAACTCCACAAAAATGCTGGGGTGTTTTTTCAGTGGGGAAACAGAACTCCCAGTAGTTTGTGCCCCTTGAGTAACATTTCTCATCTCTTGCCCTCTGCATTCCTCCCTCCTTCATTCCTACCAAGACTCCATCATCGGAGACTGCCTCCATTTACTTCATGCTAGGGCCACCTCTAATACTTCATTCATTCTTCCACTTTGCTGGAGGAGGAACAAAAGCCAGCGTTTCAAAATGTAATTGTCATTTAACGTACCAGCAATGGGAGTTTCACCAATGGAATTAATGTCATGTTCCAAGAATTTTGTTTAAATGTATAGCTCTGAATTGCCTCTAGAATGCTCATTACTGTTCTGTCTTTAACAACACATGGTTATTTTGTTTTGCTTTCTCTTAAGTGTGCTTTCCTCCCTCTGGTTTTCATAGTGCATTTTCATTTCTACTCACCAACATGTTCCTGGTGTATTTCTTATGCAAACAATTCTTCAGGCAGCAAAAGATGTCTGTTACATCTAAACTTGAATAATAAAGTTTTACCACCAGTTATAAACAAAAGAGAGAGAAAGTTTGGAGTCTTTTTTTTAATGGGGAAATGGCAACACTGGTATCCTGGGGAGGGGTAGTTGTTAACATGTCCTGGACACACACAAAATGTGGTGTGTGCTACAGAGCAAATTGTTTCCCAGGAAAATACATATGTTTATGATGAATGTCTGTAAAAACATTGGCCTTAACTTAATATTACATCTTTGAAGTTCTTTTTTATATATTTTTCTCTCTATACTACTATATTTTCCATCCACCAAGGAACTAAAGTTAACATATACAGGACATTTTCTCATTCAAGTTGTGGAGGGTAGAGGTGCCATTTCTCATTGGGCCAAAGTGTCAGGACTTTCTGATCTGCACAGATGATGACATCCTCTATCACCACTCCTCACCTCTCAGGCTTCGTGGCTTCCCATCAAGCTTAGGTATAATGCTCTCACTAGCTGAGGGGGAAATGGATTTTCCTGTAACGGTACATTGCTGAGAGTGTCCCTAGATGCCTTCCAAAATATCTGGGGGAAGTTCAGTCTTCAAAGGATAATCAAGAACCAATAGTCACTATGACCAAGTCAGACATCCTAAGGAATGGGGGCATCTGGTACACTAGCTTTAACTGTGCAGTGCACTCCAGGGTCAGGGGTACAGTATACCCAATCTGCAGATCTGAGTCTTTAGGGGAAGTATAATCCCATCCAACACAGGTAAATCCCTGTTCCCTGATCTGTTTTACAACTGACCAGAAGCACATCTGTCTTGTCTGGATTAAGCTTCAACTTTTGCCCTCATCCAGTCCATGACAGCTGTCAGGCATTGATTTAGCACAGAAACAGCTTCCTTGGAATTAGGTGGGAAGGAGTAACAGAGCTGGGTATCATTAGCATACTGATGACACCTGAGCCCTGAACTCCAGAGAATCCCACTGGCTTCATGTATGTTAAACAGCACGGGAGACAAAACAGAGTGCTGTGGAACCCCACAGGCCGATGGCCAAGGAGTCAAACAGGAGTGCCCCAGCACTACCTTCTGAATTTGGTCTTCCCAATGAGGCAGCCTAGAAAGAAGGATATAACGGTTGATGGTACTGAATGCCACTGAGTGGTACAGCAGAACCAAGAGGAACACACTCCCCGTCTAGTTCCCAGTGTAGGTCATCCACCAATGCAAACAAAGCTGTCTCTGTCCCTGAAGCCAGATGAAAATGGATCTAGAAAATCAGTCTCATCCAGAAATCCACCACATCACTCTTGTTGTTTTAGTTATTCCAGTCTTCTTGCAACCTCTACTTAGAAACAGGAACCAGAGACATTACTCCTGTAGCATGACAGAAGTGATGTTTAAGTGGACTTCATTTTTTTGGTGTTCACTCCAAGACAACCAGTAGGACTCCAAGGAGGAATACCATATTTCCTCCCTGTTGTCTTTCTGCTAGTAAGCAAAGTTTTTAGGTGGTCTTTTGCCATCTGACTTTGCATGCTGTGAAAGGAGCTTTTACGTGTGTTTTCCTTTGGTATGTTTATAAATTGTGTTTTACATTTTTAATGCATCTACTCATCTAATGTTTAAGCCACTTTGAATTCCATACACAGGAGAAAGGCAGGCTATGCATGGAATGCATGCATGAATAACTAAGACTAGCCCCTTTTTCTCAGTAAAATGAGAGGGCAGGTAGAGTAATGAACTCTACTCACTCTACATCACAAATATCAAAACCAGTTACAAATAATGGTTGTCATCCTGTATGCAGTTATGGAGCCATAAGCTACAGTTACAGATCTGTAAATTCATAATTGTGGCACTATTGCAATGGTCATAAATGCCGCCACCCTGAATCCCACCTTAAACCTCAGGGAACTGCTCCGAGTGTTCTGCTGGCAAATGGGGTACAGCAGGGTAATGTTTCCAGCCCACTCCTGCCAGTGAGCAGGGCTGCTGGACATGCTGCCACGGCTGTGGACGTGAACCTAATATATTCTAATTCTGAGTTTGGAGGAAAAATTTTGTTAGAAAAGTAAAACTCCATAAATCCCTCAGCCAGCATGGCAAGTGGCAAGAGAGATTCTAGAAGCTATAGTCAAAATAGGGAACTTTTCCATGATTTGCTCTAATCTAGCATGTACATGAGGCTGAGAACTGTGTTCAGCACCCTTCAGATGTTGTTGAACTGCTATTTCCAACAGCCCTAGCCAACATAGCTTAGGGTGATGACTCCTGGAAGTTGCCATTCAACAATATGTAGAATGCTACACAATTCCTTCCTTGGGATCCTAGATCTTAGGAGCTAGCCCTACTTTTCCTGTCCTCAGATTGAGGGAGAGGAATCTCAGGATGAGAATGCTGCCTTGAAAAATGTGCACATAAAGTTGTCCCTCCATATCCACAGATTTGGTATTCACGGATTTAAGTATTCACAGTTTGAAAATATTCTTTAAAAAATAATAATGCAAAAAGCAAACCTTGATTTTGCCATCTTATATAAGGGACACCATTTTGCTATGGCATTGCATATAATGGGACTTGAGTATTCACAGATTTTGGTATCCACAGGGGGCCTTGGAATCAAACCCCAGCAAATTTGAAGGGACAGCTATACATATTTTCCTCACTTGTTAGACTATTTTTCATTTTAACAACGTACTTAATATACCTGTGGCTGATGTTTAATGTATCATGCTTAATGATATCATCAAGGCTGCCCCTTATAACATGACTCTTGTAACATCACAAGAACCTACCCACTGTGACATCACAAGGGCTTGTTGCTAGGTCTCAGATTTTGACACTGAAATCTCGGGACCTGGGAAGTCCTGACCTACTCCCACTCCTAATATACACAACAAGGACTCTTAACATATTACTCCAAAGAACGACTCCTAGAAAACAGGCAACATCCCTGGAAAACTAAAGTTGCCTACATGCTTGATTTCCCCTCTTGGCATCCCTAGCAGATACATGGTATTTCTCTGATCAGCTTCCAAAGATTCTGCCAATTCCACCTCCAACATGATGCAGACTAAGGAGGGCCTTCTTCACACCACAACATACTCACTCAAGCAGCAGGAAGAATGCCTTGATTGGGTCTTTAGGTCCCAGAGCTATGAGAAGCCATTCATTTGACTGGTTAGAGTACATGTTCAGCATTCATACATCTGAGATTCTGCTGTATTTGCACAGGCAGGAAGTGGCTGGGGGGCGGGGGGAATGGCCAGCTATTGAAGTTGAGGACAAGGAAAAAAGAAACATTGACATTGTAATCTGACCAATATCCTGGGGTCACGAGTTGTGCTTTGCCACAAGGCATAGTTTTGCCCAACTCCAGGAAATAGGGACATGTCATCTGGAACCTCCCACGGACCAGAAACCTTCCAGCAGTCAGCCGAGGGAACTTTTAATTAAATCCTGTCTCTCAAATAAATAAGAAAGAGAGAGAGTGTGTGCCACCTACGAAGATGCCACCACCACATTTCCTTGTAGCTTCCTTCAGCGATTCCCCTATTTCAGTGCTAACCAGATCCAAGGCAGCTTAACATATTTGCTCTGATGAGATCACACAGCCCATAGTGGTATGGCTGCAAGCCATTTGTTCCATTATACTACAATTTCCTTTCTCGGGAGTTTTTTCCCCCCCTGCTTGTCTCATTTGTTTGGAAGACAGGCTCTCAGCCCCCATTTGAAATATTTCAAAGTGATATGAAAGATGGTGCAATTAAAACAAAAAATGACTTCAAGGACCACCGTTCTTAATGCAGCTCACACAAAGTGGATCTGAACTTGTTCATCATTTACACTACTGCAAACAGGAGCTCTGGATCATTGAAAAGGCCTCCTTTAAGTAGCAATGGGGGAAAAACAAGTTAAAAGAACATTTTACAAGCAAAAGAAAAATATTTTCAAGACACTTGCTTACATGGGCAGCTTTTGGGGAGTGTGACATATATACACAAACTGTGCACAGTGAATAATTCTCCCCTGAACATAAGAGTAAATCTCCACCACTCATACTACTCTATTTCCAAACTGGAGTTGCCCTAAAATACTGGTTATTTATAGTCATTGTGCATTACTCCCTGTCCCATTGTAATCCTGTATAAAGATTATATCAGACCTTCCACAGCATCCAAAGTCATACTGGCGTCATGCAGGCAGAGTGGAAGTGAAGGAGGTGTTGGAGGGTGTGAATGCTATTTCCCACACTCTGGAAGCAATGGGGAAGGGTGAGAAATTATTTACACCAACTGCAGAGTCCCCATATTTTTCTCCCAGTAGTGATAGTATGGTTAGATCTGCATTCCCAGTGAATTCCTTTTTCTCTCTTCTTCCATTGAAGCACTGACAATGAAGAGGTAAAGACCACAGAACTTTGCATATGGGTAAAGGACTGTGCTGAGCTCTCTTCCAAGGGTGGTAATATATCTGTCTCTGTCCATGGAGGTGAAGATCCGTTCTATCCTATGGTCCCAGGAATGCCAAAGAGACATGAAGAGAGGGGTGAGTGGGAGGGGGGGAAGTACAAAACATGAAAGATATGTATACCATCCTTCCTCTATGAAAATAAATCAAGAATGTACCAGCAGAGGTATCCTGTTTCCCCCTTTTTGGCAGTCTTTCCATGTTGAACAGCAACCCTCCAGTGGATTTGTGCCTTGCTGCATGGGGACCATAACTCAAAAGAGTCTACACCTCATTCATAAGAATGGTGAAGGCCTCCAAAGAGTAGGGTGCTACTATTCTCTTCTTTAACAAGCCACATTCATGCCATCTTCCTTCACCTTCATTCAATCGAGGTCCCTGCTATTGCATCACTCTAGCTTTGCCTGCAAAAAGATCAGCCCCATCACTCATGATACAGAAATAAAGCCTGCATGATCAGAGCCAGTACACACCTGGATACTAGATGTAGTATCTTAAAAAAAAATTATTGATGTAGACCATCAACAGAAAAGCACTGGTGTACTTATGCAGAGTCAGCCTGCCATTAGACTGAGTAAAGTGACCACCCCAGGTACAGATGATTCAGGGTAGCAGTGTCAGCTACCTGGCCATTCCTCCTGCTCCTCCACATCCCAGCCACTACATCCTGCTGGAAGACAGAACAGCATGTGTGTGTGTGTCACTCAGCTTGTTCTACACCAGCTAAACTAGCCTGCAGGACTTGGGTTCAGTGTTCCATCATCAGTGTTGCAGTAAGAGAGAAATAGAGACAGACAGACAGGCAAGTTATTAGAGCTTTACAGCATAGTGGGCATTTGAACCCAGCCCTTTCCAATCATAATCTGGAATTCTAACTGCTATATCACTGAGCCAAGATAGCCTCCAATTTTAATTCCATCAAAAAGCAGTGCCCCAGCAGCCAAAGATCTGCAGACACTTTGGAACAAATCAACCTTCGGTCAAACTTACTCTGGACCTAAGCCAGCACTTTATCAAGAATCAGACTTCTAAATTTGCTCCTGCCTTCAAAGGAGATGATGGGACCCATTTGACCTCTGGGAAGTGAGTTTTCACTGATCCCCTCCTCTCCCCACTCCCCACTGACTTGTACTGTTTGTTAACCCTGAGAAGTTTATATGGTTTTTTTGTGTGTGTGTGTGTGTGCCAGACACACTTTCCTGTTCGGCTCTCCATGCTGACAGAAGAGATGAGCAATTCTAATGGTCTGGAGGGATCTACTGAAAGCTTCTAGAGATGTTGTTTACCATGACACTGGTTTCCTTTGATTTCCCTAAAGAAGACAGCAAATCCTGATGTTAACAACAATGCTTAACAGCCTTGTTATAAATGAAAGCTTCTCCTACACATCTCAAGGAATAAGACATGCCTTTCACACTCTGCGGTTACAATGTCACTGGAAGTGTCTGATTCGCTTCCAAGTGCTATTAAAGGATTGACAACTTAATGGTGAGATTGATGCTGTGACAGTCTGGTCACGTATCTCCCTGAGCATCCTAACAACTCTCTTCCAAGCTGCTGAAACAATGTCAGCAGAGGTGGCTCAGATAAGAAGTTAGCACCAACCTCCCCCCCTCCCACATACCCAAGAAACTGTACAATTAGGAAACCATATTATTCCGTTTACTGTGTCACTTGTATTGCACACTCCACAAAAATGGACTGTATTTTGTAAAGACAAAATCACTGCTAAGGACTCAGCTGAGACTACTTTTAGGTGGAAACGCTCTGACAAATATTCTGCATGTTTAGTCAGACAACTCTGTGTATCAGAATTTCCCCTCTCAAAAAGAGTTTGCATTTTGAAAATACTGAAGTACTGTTCAGTTCTGTGTGGTGCTGCTTCTCCTTGGCCATTGATGTTTTGGTCTTGTTTCCCCTCTGCTTAGTTCCTTTTTGCCCTTTCCAGATTAGTCACAGTGGTGACCCCAGCCAATCAGGGATCTTACCATAAATGAACTATTATAAGGCTATGATGGGAGCAAGAACCGGTGTGGTGTGGTGGTTTGAGCACTAGACTAGGACTCTGGAGACCAAGGTTCAAATCCCCACTCTGCCATGGAAACCCACTGGGTGACCTTGGGCAAGTCACACTCTCTTGGCCTCATAGGAAGGTAAAAGGAAACCCCCTCTGAACAAGTATTGCCAAGAAAACCCCATGATAGGGTTGCCTTAGCAGGAAATGGCTTGAAGGCTCACAACACATAACAATGCGGGGAGCAAGATTTCATTATACATTTTGGTTGGCTCTGTGCAATATATTTCCCAGCTTTGGGTTCTGGGATTTTTTATAAATGGATGTAACTAGGATTAATGTATCAAATGCTTCCAAACAACTTGTGACTTGCCAAGTTGAACACTGAATTATGGGGTCTGTTAGACAACAACAGCACAAACTTGTTGTTGCCATCAAGCCAGGACTACAAATCTAAGGGAGTTGTCAAGTATGTAGAAGAAGCAATCTGTGGTTGGTGGGCTGCATTTGGATTGGTGGGTCAGAACCTGTATTTGTTTGCATGGGAGGAGATGACTCATCCCAGATAAATTACTCTAGGAGGTGCCCAGTGCCCATGTGCATCACCTCTTGGAAGAGATTCTGGATTGCTACAGTAGAAAAACCAACATGTTCTGAAGAAGAGAAAGCAGAACAGGCGGGTGACTACTTAGTGAAAAAGCTAAAATCAGCCTGTTCATACAAAATCCATCATCAACTGCAAAAGTTGCAAATTGCTGCCGGACCACTGAAAATAAATTTGGATAATAAGGCTTTCAGAATCATGATGCCAGTATATTACCTCTAGTATCACAGTCTGAATCTTTCTGAATACTAGTTGCTAGGGAACTGGTGCAGGAGAACATGTCCTGCTTGCGGACTTTACATAGACATCTGATTGGCATCATGGGAAAAAGGCATTGGACTAGATGGGCCTATGGTCTGGTCCAGCAGGGCTCTTTGTCTGTTTTTAACACATAAGCATGGAAAGCTATGTTTTCTGTGTCCTGTCACATTAAACTGCTGTTGTGTACTCTGCATGTGAGGCCTTTTAGCATACTCCATACAAATGACCACAATACCTTGGGGTGAGTTCTAACATGCACCTACAGCAAGAACTGCAGCTTTTCCTAGACCATATCACTTCAAGCAATGGAGGTACGAGGGAGGTGTTCAGTGCTTGATTGCCACCTGGTTTGAGCTGGGAGATGTCTCCCTGCATATGGAAAACAGTATACAGTCAGACCCCTGTATCTGCAGGGGTTTGGTTCCTAGACTTACTGTGTATACAGCGAAACCTATTAAAATAATGGGACCTCTGATTAAAAATACCATAGAGTTGTGTTGGAGGACCTAGAAGATGTTTAGAGAGGACACCTCTCTAGGCATTTTCTAGGAAGACTCTATGATATGTGTTCCTGTTTTGTGTCCCATGGATAACTGAAACTGTGGATATTGGTTTTGTGGATATGGTGTTCCAACGGTATTTGGAAGGATTCTCTATCACTTTCTCTATGATTAGCTACAATGCTTTAGGAATAGGAAAGCATTCAAACCTAGAATTTCTCTCCATTCTTCCCTTTCTCTGAAGTACAAAATAGACCAGTCCATGTAAAACTGTAACATGTAAATCATATTGCCTGTGCAGAATACCTGAAAGTCCACATTCAAACAAATATTTGATTTGAAGCAGTGATATATAACCACATCTTCCCCAGTGATGTTGCTGACTCCATAGATGGTGGTCTTCAGCCCATATCAATTTCTCATGGTCTTTTAAGCTGATGGAACTACAGGGATCTCATCATCTAATAATCTGACCACAAAAATTTAGATTATCCTCACTTGTGATCAATGGAGCAAAATAAACTGTCATTATTATCACCAGGCAACTGGCCTGATCTCATCAGAACATTTGATCATCTTCCAGGCAGGTATAAGGAAAATAAAGTACACAGATGGTGGACGATATGGCAAGCATTCACTGATTCTTCCCATTCCATGTGAGGATTCTTATCTTGAAGGTGGAGGTAGCTTGCTCACCAAAAAGGTGTGCTATTAAGTCCCCTACTGCCCTCTACTGGACATATGTCCACCAGCTCTTCTTCATATTATCTATCAATACAGCCTTTTAAAGAAATATGAGGCAGGGGTCTCACCAGCATTGGTACATACAAGCCCAAACCAAACCCAGAGAAGGAATGAACTTCCGAGGAAATGGTCACAAAGCAAAATGGACCTCCCAATCCAAAACACTGCTGTTCTGAACTTATCACCACATTTGCCACTTTCTCAAGAGCTGAAGTACTATCAGAGAACACTATGAAAAGTAATGTAGGAGCAGAGTACATATAATTTCTCTGAACTCTATAATGATCTCTCTTGTAATGATACTGAGGAATGATTTATCTTTCTTTTTCCTGTCAAGACCTTTTCAGGATTGGCATCTAAAATTACTTCTATCTCCGCTCCTTAAATTCATGTGCCAGACCTTGAACCTGGCAATTCATTTAAAAAAAATGAAACCCTGACTCTTCCTAGTTGGATGGAATATAGAGATAACACTGGGAACGTCTGCAAAATTTGTTTGGTTTCTTGTTTTTAGAAAGAATTTTTCAAAATTGCTAAGTTTCTTCATGAATTCAATGACAAGAAAACATTAAATCTGAAAACATCCAATATTTGAAAACAAAATATTGAAAACAATATTTGAAACTGACATTCTTTTACCCAGACAAGGGATTTACTGTGCATATTTATGTAATAGGAGTCTAGCTTTGAATCCCTGTATATGTGACACTGAATAAGTTGCATTTTTTCCTCCTCGTCTCCCCCTCCCACCCTCACAGATTCCTCCTCTATATAGCAGGCAAGTACAGTATGATCTTTTGCATGCTAGAAATAGTGGTACCTATTAAATTTGGCTGGTGCAGGTGTTATAGGATTTCACCCATTTCATTTTTGTGAAGAACTTATTAAAGTTTGTAAAATCCCTTCATCAATATGACAGAACTAATTTGAGATTTTTAAAGTTTAAATGTGGGAGAATGTCAAACTGACTACTTCAGCACCACTAGATAGTAGAACCTGACCAATAATGTTGTTCTACAATTCCTATAGGCAGTAGCAGCTTCAGGTTTCAAGCAGGGCATAGTAAATGAGATCTTGGTTCAAAAGAACCATGTGTGAATTTTACGTAGAATAAGTCCAAATTGTGAATTTTCTCATTAGGACTCTTTTCATCAGGGTTTCTTGACACTCAAGAAAGACATTTTCCAAACATTGTTAGCATATTTTTGAATATTCTTTCCAGTCCTGCCACAGCTCCCTAGAAACCCACCATTGCATTCCAAGAAATGTGGATGATGGACCAGTGAACCCAATACTTTCCACTTCCTACAACAATACATTTTAAAAAATGCATTTAAATGCATATTTTAAAAAGAATTATAGACTGGTGCAGGTTTGTGGGTAAACAATGACAGAATGAAAAAAAGTCTGATATTTTCATTTTAGGTTCAAGATGAAAAGTACTTCTGAGGCAGAGTTTATAAATGTTACTTTTTTTGGACACACAGCCCCCCCCCCACCGCACCATATGCACAAAACCAATATTTGCTGTTTCAGTTATCCACGGATGAAAAAAATAGGGACACATACCATAGAGTCACACTGGAGAGAGATATCCTCTCTAGGAATTGCTAGGTTCTCCAATGCAACCCTATGGTATGTTTGTACCAGAAGTTGTTTATTTTTATAGGGTTTGCTCTTATCTGACAATTTTGTTTTTTTTCATCTGGGCTTTGCGTGCTTCATTAAAAAAAAAATCTTGGTTCAAATCCTTGTGTATTCAAATATGTTGTTGCTGAATTAGAGTTTGCACCTTTTTCTTCTGAGAGGTTCTTTATCTTTAATTGCTTTAACATCAAGTAAAATACCATCCTCTCAATTCAGTAGGGACTCAGTATACATACCGTACTTACTGAACTCAGGGAGACCATTCAAAGCTTGGTACAGTTATGTATCCATGAGTTTCTGGATCTGTAATCCCCCACACCCCAAGTAACTTTCCCAAGCTCTGGTTCAATTTCAATAAGGATTTATGAAAATTCACAAGTTTCTTCATGTTTGAGAGATAAATACTGTAACTTGAAAATTTAGGGAGCCAAATGCGGATGGCATTCTTCCCATCTCTACTGTAGGCTTCCTGGAGGCATATGATTGTCCATCATGGACACTAGATTAGATAGATCTTTGACTTGATATTAAAGAACATGTTCTTAATGTATGTTCTGAAAAATATCCATGCTTTTATAAAAGCTCTTTGAGCTTTCTTCAAAATTCCTCAAATGTTCCACTTGAAAAGAACCCCTGAAATGACTTCAGATTTTGCTTTAGGCAGAGTTTCAGCGGCTTTCCCTTGATGCCAAAACAGCTATTATTTTGTGGTGTGATATCTTCCTGGGGTTTGTTTCTTTCTCCCCAGTTTCTTGAGCTACAGCCCAGATATCTGGACTAACTAAGTAATGCCACCCACAATTTTTTCCTTGCTCACTCATCTCCTTGAATTTTAAATCATGTATGTGTGTGTGTGTAGATTTGTGTGTGTATTTATGCAATAGTTTGTAGCTCTCTTTCACACCAAAATGATTATTATTTCCTTGCTCCAGTCCTAACTGTGGCTTAACTAATTTGTATGGAAAGGCATTCTCAGCTGTTAATTTGAACCACAGTCACAAAAGAAGGAAAGGAAGAAATACTGGTTGAACTGAATTACAAAAACATCATTCTTGGCTCCAATTGCATAGGTACAGGATCTGCAACATTTCCCAATGTTTCTCAAATATAACCCTTAAATCATATCGAAGACAAGGGCTAGATTGGGCAACTTGGAATCCTGACAGAAATGTGACTGCAAGTGTACACTTTTCAGTCTGTTAACATTTGCTAGTCAAACTTCCAAAAAGTCCCCTTCAAAGAGGCAGCCCCTGCTATTAGCATTTTGTCATTTCCTCCTTAGGTACCTCAGAGTGGTGCTACTAAAAGGGTTGGTGTTTGGACTGGTACAAGTCCCTGAACCATTGGCTGCTGGTCCATGTTGCATTTCCAAGAAAGAAAGAATGAAAAATTATAGCCGATGGCCACAAATATGATGCCAGTCTCTGGCATATTGTTATATATATATCCTGCTTCTCATCCTGCTTCTCAGTGTGTCTTATGTGGATGACAGATATATATATATATATATATATATATATATATATATATATATATCTGTCATCCACATAAGACACACTGAGAAGCAGGATGATATTTCACTGCAGTCTTCAACTTAATTTCATTTTTTTCAAAATGGAAACAGATAGTGAGACTAGATGTCTGGGTTCCATGATATTTAGCTGCAAGAATTAAAAGTAGAATGTACGGTTGCCCCTCCACATTCGCAAATTTAGCATTTGTGGTTTTGAGTATTCGCGGTTTTTGGAGGGCCTCCCCCCTGCCTTCCCCAAAGCAGTGACTGGGCTTTAGAAGCCCTGTGGATGCTTCTGGGGGGAGAGAAGCAGGCGGGGTGTGTGGGAGAGGTGGGGAGCGGGCCTTCCGAGGCCCCCTCGCCACCTTAGGAGGCCAGGTGGGGGTGTGAGAGGCGGTGAGGGAGACTTCTGAGGCCCCCTCGCCACCTTAGGAAGCCGGGAGGGGGTGGGAGAGGCAGCGAGGCAGCCTTCCAAGGCCCCCTCGCTACCTTAGGAGGCCGAGCAGGGGGTGGGAGAAGGTCCGTGGTGGCCTTGGGAGGGAGGGGGAGGCCTGGGGAGGTGACCACGGGGCCTCCAGAGGGCCTCCGGAGGGCTTCCGGAGGCCAAGTGAAGGCCTTGGGAGGGAGGGGGGGAAGCAACTATGGGGCCTCCAAAGGCCCCGTGGTCGCTTTGGCAGGGGAGGGGGAGGGCAGTCATTATTCACAGAATTTTCACATTCACTGGGGTTTGTGGAACCTAACCCCTGCAAATGTGAAGGGACGACTGTATTAATTTTCAGATTACCACATATCTTTGGACATATATCTATAGCTAAGGAAAGTCAGATCCAAAGCTGCCTCAAACATTTCTAGGTGGCTTTTCTGCACTAAGTAGGACTCCAAAGCCATTTACAGTACAATAAAACAATAACATCATTTAAATGATTTAAACATTCTGAATAATATGGAAGCAAATCAAAAGGAAAGACTGAAAGGAAAGAGAAAAGAAACAATTAAAATTTCAGGGCTGTTGAAAACCAGATGAAATAACAATGGCTGGCATCTTGGATCAAGGAGGTCACATCACTGTAAAGCAATTTATGATCACCTAAAGCCTAATTCCACCATTGCACAATGTTTGTATTCTCGTGAGGGAAGACATAGCCATGCCATCTGAACCATTGCACAAGCAGAGCCAGCAGCATGACTGTTGGGCAACAGCCTGGATGTGCAATGTGTACCATGGCATGCTGGGGCATTTTGTACAGTGCCACATTATGCATCCTTGCAAGGCACTAGCATGGTTGTGTATTGTGTAAGTGATGCAGCTTCATCATCATAAAGTTCTGAACCAGACCCTCTTTTTTACCTACCCTGACAGCCCCCATCTTGGAATATCACGTAATTGGCAATATTTAATAATCTGATTGATGCAGCCTTCCACATGGTTAGCAGGTAAACTAGGGACCCCCAGATACCAAGGCTAAAGTCACATATAACCTAGGGAGAACCCTTTGTCCAGTCCTGGGAAACTCTGAGAGACATTGTATTCCACTATAAATCCCATCCCTTCAGGGGAAATGTCATATATAAATATTATCCTCAAATGCCACCAAAGTGTGCACCGATCCTCTTCCTCTCGACTTCACATCAGTCTTCATACCATTCTGCCTTCCGGACTTCCTTGCTGCCAGTTTACTTTGAGCTCTCAGTTCTCCAGGATCAGCATAGTATAACCCACAATCCCCTCACTCTATTCCTCTTCCAGATATTTCCTACTTTCTTTGATAGCCTTGTGTGATTGCTTGAAGCCTGAGTGTTTGCATGAATGCTGTTAAGATTAATTTCCAATAAAGATCATTTAATTGTAAATTCTGGCTTGGAGTCTCCTCAGTTGCTATCGGTATACATAGGTCAAAAGATCCTGCTGTTACCTGGACTCTCACTACCATTTTGAGCTAATTAAATATTCCCCATATTAAGATTTGGATACTAGTGGGATCCTCGTGGACCCCATGGAATGTGGGTAACATCTTGGCCAATTCCTCCCTCCCCCCACTCACCATAAAAACCATCAGAATTTGGCTACTGAAAATGGCTTGTTTTTAATTTATTTATTTGTTTATTTTTTCAATTTGTAACTCACCTTTCTCTCATGACTGTGACTCAATGCAGCTTACAATTAAATAATACAAATACAGTTAAAACATAAAAATCAATAAAAGCATAAATATTAAAACACTGTTTTAAACCAACAGACAATTAAAAAGAATTACAGTGCTGAAGGAACTAAAAATCCCTTTGGCCACAACATTAGTTGCCAAAGGTGTTTTCTGGATAAAGAAGTCTTTACTGGCTGACAAGATGGAACTCTCTGCTAATCAAATTACCTTAGAAGCTCTCAAAGGCAAAATGACTAACGGTTGTCTAAATGGTGAAAATATTCCTCACGGAATGCGAGAAGAATCCTACCTGTCTTAATGTGATCCTGCATTGTTTTGCCTTATATGGATGGAGGGGGGGGGGCTCAAAACATCAAAAACTCTAAAGGAAAAGCTTTTATGTCTTTTCCCAGAGTTAAAAAAAAACAAAAAACAGAGAGGGGAATGCATATTTCTGCTCTTTGGGACAACTTCAAATAACTTTCCCATATGAGCAGAAGTGCAAAGCTGATTGGCCAAATGAGCTCAGGGCGGGCTTGCTAATAAAGCAAGTGCTTGGAGCTGCCATTTTGGATTTTCACCTTAGTGAACAAGTGCTAAGGCGATTAAATGGGGTGTTTTTTCTTTTTAGTAAAGGTGATATATTGCTCCAGCATACAATTGAAATAAGTTTCTTTTAAAGTTCAGCGGCAGTGATTACAGTAGGTGAAAATGTGAGTAATTCACTCACGGATGCCATCTTGACTGGCAGACATGCAAAGCTTTTAAGCCCCCCCCCCAAAAAAAACATTAAGACAAGTCACAGCTGCTGCAAAATGTTATCACTGCAGGGCACTCCGGGGGTTTTGGGCTCGTGTAGATGGGCACTAAGTTGAAGATACTGTACTTCAGACACCATGTCTTATTAGAAAAGTAGATAATGCTTGGTTAAGTGGAAAACAAAATGAAAAGAGAAGACCACAACACAGGTAGATCAGCTGAGTCCAGGAGTCCACAGCCCTGAGCTTGCAAGACCTTAGCAGGACTGTTGATGACCAGAGGTCTCTCAATTGGGGGTCATCCATAAGTCAAGGGCAACTTGACAGCACATAACAACATCACTTTAGATGGTAGCAACAACAACAAATATGTCCTTTGCTGCTGTTGGGCAGTTTCCTATAGGATAAGATGGTTCAAAAACTATTATCTTCAACGGGCAGGGGCAGGAGAAAATCTTCAACAAAACTGAAGGCAGCGACATTCCAGTTTGCATATCAGTTTGGGAAGTTTATTTCAAAAGATGAACCTAACAAAAATTTTCCCATTCATTCTCCTTGCCCCCAACAGATAATGGTGCTGTTAAAGGTCATTCTATTGTTAAAGGTCACAACAGAAATGGAGCTGCAACTTCCAGCAGCTGTAGCCAGTTTAGCCAATGGTAAGGGATGCTGAGCTTACTGTTCAACAATATCTGGAGAGCTGTAGTATTCCCAACCTTGTATCAGAACTTTGCTCATGTAGTCCCAATGCACAAATTGGGATCCTTTGCCTCAGAAAAGACATGCACACAATGCATTGTATGTCTTGCCCTGCCCACTCACTTTCCTGATGACAATGAGGAAGCATATTCAGGGAATGAAGGACAGTGCTCTGGGATCACCCGTGCAGGTAAGCAAAGCACTCTCAGGCAACCCTCTTGGCTATGCCCCAGGGTCAAGGAACAGTTAGATCTCAAACGATGAGCTGAGTGCACCTGTTTTCATCCCCTTCCTTGCATATGCTGTGGAGGGCAAGTGAAGAAACTGAACACAACCTCAAGGATCAATCCCCTCATACCCAGTTTTTTTTTTCTGAAGAGGCAGGGGGGTCAGCTACATGGGAGAATTTGTAGCGATAAATAGCAACTTACCTCCCTTTCGCTGCAGTGCCCATTTGTGCCCACAACTGATTCACAAGCTTGGTGGAAGGGAAAAAGTAGCGATTTTGCAGTTCACATGGAGCAGCATGAAAAAAAATGGTGGCCATTAGTGAGTTTCATCCCAAGCCTCCCTTAAAAAAAAAAAAAGATGCGGAAGAGCTGTTTCCCACTGAAATAAACCTTCATTCTTTTGTTCTGCCACTTGAATGCTTTTGCCGGCAAAAACAACAACAACAATGGCAGATCTGGCAGCACAAGCCCTCCTTGCAAGCCCTCTCCTTCTGAGGTCCGGCCAATCAGGTTTCAGCCCTGCTGTGTGCCCCTTTTCGAATTGATTGTACAGATGACCAATTATGCATATTTTCACACACTTTTCAACAGTGAAAGCTATTATCGTGATCTATTTGGAGTTTTCCGCCCTCCTCCTTCTGAATATGGTGAATCCCAGTAGGTGCTCATCTGAACTAAAGATAATCTGCCGGATTTTTTCATCATGTAAACCCCAGGGTTTAACAAAAGGGCAAGGGAACCCAGAAGTGGGCACAGATTGGACTAGTGATCCTTTCATGTCAGTTGGGGCCTGGAAAGTGCAGATTCCCGGCTGCTACCCTTGGATCAAGGAGTCTATGCATATGTACACTATAACACAGAGGCTGGACTAGCTTCCTACAATGCTTAACTAACACGTGACTCTCTTTGAATCCCAGTATCCCAAAGTAAGGTCTGAATCCTCTTGGTTAGTTCCAGTTAGAGTACAACCATTGAATAGTGAGTCAACACATAAATAAATCCCATTGATTCAATGGTTTTACTCTAGTTGGAACTAACAATAAGATAAAGGCATTTGTTTATAAGATGAGATCCACATCAAGGTTGCATAGCACACAATCTGTATATGGAATTATTCATTGACTGAATGAAGACACAGCAAAACCAAATGCACGTACAAATGACCAACTGAATGTGCATGTGTATCTATATGTCCAATGGCACTTCACATGCAACTCTGCTTCCACAAATGAAATGGATGGAAACTTTCCACATTGGAAATGTTCAGTAGCTTCCACAAGTAATTTATGCATACTCGCATACTGTCTATGCAAGATTGTTCAGCCATTTGCTAGCTAATCCAGGATAGATTCTTCTTTCCAAAAGAGTTACACTGATGGACCAGAAAAATGAAGACCCAATACACTGGAATAGAAATTTCATAACTGCAGACTTCGAAGGGCTATGCATCTGGCTAATTATATGTGCAACATGGTCTGTTTCACTCTTTTTTCATAGGCCAGGATACTGCTGGCATGTTATATAATGTAAGTGACCATCACCAAGAGCTAGCTTGATCATCTGCTCACCTGGATAATTGATGCTGGCAACAGTCAGTCTTTTGGAAGCTTGGAAAAATAAATGTAACTTGTCAAGATGCCATTACAGCAATGAGACTCTACAGATCTATCTTTTTCAGTCCTGCACATTGTCGTTTATTCAAGACTTTTCACTGTCAAAACACAGAGTCCTACAACTGATTTAATGGAATTGATTTATTGATAGGAGGTGTAATTTCTATGTAAATAATGATGTAACCCTCTAGAGGGTGGGCTACATATACTGTTTCCAGTCATAGATTTTACAGAGTCTTTTGGATACTGCCTTT
Organism: Gambelia wislizenii; assembly: GCA_030847615.1. Classification (NCBI taxonomy): domain Eukaryota; kingdom Metazoa; phylum Chordata; class Lepidosauria; order Squamata; family Crotaphytidae; genus Gambelia; species Gambelia wislizenii. Next base: position 309,648,391 of record JAUMIR010000004.1, on the reverse strand, counting down.
GTAGCTGGCTTTGTAGCTCTCAGGGAAAAAAAGTGTGTGTCTCCAGTTCCAGCATTCACTGGAGTGAGGCCTAAAATTATTGGTCTGTTTTCCTGTTTGGGCCCTGCCACACCACATGGAAGAATAAAATCTTGCTAACAAGGCAGAGGATTGGAGCAAAAGAGACAGCCCACATATGCTATCTTGTGGTGTAACATTGCTTGAAACTGTTCACAGTTCTGATTCAGTAGCTTCGAGGTACAAAGCTTTAAAGGCATCAGGATTTTTCCTATTCTTTTCTAAGGGAACCATGCTTATAGTGAAGAGATTCTGTGCACATGTTGAGTGTTGCAAACTAGAAAATTGGACTCCCTCGAATTTCTGTAAGATGCTTATATCCTGGGTAAGGATGAATGAATCTGCCAATTTCACTTTATCTCAGGCTAGAATCCTGTTGATTACATATTCTGGTATAACCACTGAGCATGGCAGTGTATGTATTGGGGGAGCACGGTTGAGAGTCATTTAATACCTCCTTGTGCAGTATCCATTGAGCTATGTGCACAACATCATGGTTTGTGGGGTGGTGGCAGTGGCTAGACAGCTCTTTCTCCCACAACGTTGACTGCTACTGGACGTTGAACTCCTAGCACAACAAAGTAAATGTGATACAATAGGCATTACTGAAACCTGGTGGGATGAGTCTCATGACTGGAATGTAGGAATAGAGGGGTATAACCTTTATAAGAGAAACAGGCCAAACAGGAAAGGAGGAGGAATAGTATTATATATCAGGGATATTTACACCAGTGAAGAGATCCATGACATCAATACTGGGAACCAGGTGGAGAGCATCTGGATAAAAATGAAAGGGGAGGGAAACAACAGGGATGTTATTGTGGGACACTACTACAGACCCCCAAGTCAGACGGAGAGATTGGATGATGCCTTTCTAGAACAGATGACCACACACGCAGAAAGGAGAGATCTAGTAGTGATGGATGACTTCAACTATCCTGATATTTGCTGGAAATCTAATTCAACCAAAACTTCAAGGTCTAGCAAATTCCTTACTGGCTTGGAAGACAATTTCATTGCGAAAAAGGTGGAAGAAGCAACAAAGGGGGTCAGCTATTTTAGATCTGATCCTAATCAACAGGGATGACCTGGTTAATGGGGTACAAGGGGTGGGATCCTTAGGTGAGAGTGATCAATTGTAGAGTTGGAAGAGACCATGAGGGCCATCCAGTCCAACCCCCTGCCACGCCTTTTTAGCTGCCGCATCACACTGTTGACTCATGTTCAACTTGTGGTCTACTAGGACTCCTAGATCCCTTTCGCCTGTCAATGCAAATGATGGAGGTATCTCTTTGGTGTCCACCAATTCTGTTTGAAATGAGAGCCCATGTTGCTAAAGTTCCTCATCAGCTGAACCTGCCACTAACTGCTCTGATTAAGGGAAGGAAATGTCATCTGCAGTCAGAGGCCTTTCTACACTTGACTCTTCTGTGTCAGATTCCTCACCTCCCAACACTTGAGTTTTGACATTCTTCCCCAGGCGTGCAAGGACAGCCAGACTACCCAATTTCACCTCTGTATCCAATCAGTATCTGGGGACCTGGAGATGCATAGGTGAGCCTCCAGATACTGTTGTGAACCAAGGGAAGGAAGGGAATAGAGGGAGTAATGGAGACTTATATTCCTCCAGGAGGCTACATGGATCTTGGCCTCAGTTTGTCATTTTTATGAACTTAAATGGCTAATGGAACTAATAGGATTCCAGAAAGCCTTGGGGGTTTAATGGTTGGTAATGCCGATGTCCCTGTTGAAGCTTTGGTTAATACTTGGAACACCGACCTTACCAAGGCTATCGACATGATCGTTCCCAAGCATCATTTCCAACTCGCTCCAAACCATAAGCCATGGTATACATCGGAGCTTAGGAAAATGAAGCGGACAATGACTAGAGCACAACTGGCAGAAAACTCTACTCTTATCTGACAGGACTCATCATAGGAACTTTCTTTGGTCCTATCGAGAGGCAATACGTGCAGCGCAGAAATCCTTCTCCTCTGCACGTATTGCATCTGCAGAGTCCCATCTGGCAGAGCTGTTTAGGGTGGTAAGGGAGATGACACAGGTTATACCTGTGCAGAACCCATTGCTTAACCCAACAACGGCCTGCTGTGATGCGTTTAACAACTTCTTTGCAGATAAAATCTCTTGGATAAGAGCCGACTTAGATGCCAGTATTTTGACAGAAACAATTGATGAGGTGTCCAGCAACTCCGTTGATGTAGATTTACTGGACCAATTTCAATCTGTGAGTACCAATAACATGGACAAGCTACTTGGTAGGGTGAGGAAGATGACCTGCCTTCTTGATCCTTACCCTTCATGGCTGGCCATCCGGGGTGTGTGTGCCTTGATGGTGTTCCTTAAGGACATCATCAATGCATCCCTCAGAGAAGGGTGTGTTCCATCCTGTTTAAAGGAAGTGGTGGTTAGGCTGCTCCTGAAAAAAACCTTCCCTGGACCCCCTGGACATGAACAACTATAGGCCGGTTTCTATGTTAACATTCTTGAGCAAAGTGATCGAGAGGGCAGTTGCGCTTCAACTCCAAGGGGTCTTGGATGAAACCGATTATCTAGACCCATTTCAAACTGGATTTAGGATGGGATTTGGACTTGAGACTGCCATGGTTGCCTTGACCGACGACCTGCGTCAAAGCATCGACAGGGGTAGTGTGACCCTATTGGTGCTTCTCGACCTCTCAGCGGCTTTTGATACGATAGATCATAGCATCCTCTTGGATCGCCTGAGTGGGTTAGGAATCAGAGGCACTGCACTCTAGTGGTTCCGGTCCTTCCTCTCGGGCAGGTCCCAGAGGGTGCTGCTCTGGGACAGCTGCTCCAGCAGAAAGGAGCTTACTTGTGGCATTCTGCAAGGTGCCATTCTGTCCCCGATGCTGTTTAACATCTATATGAAGCTGCTGGGTGAGATTATTCGGAGTTATGGGGCTGGGTGTTATCAGTCTGCTGATGACACCCAGATCTATTTCTCCTTGTCCCGATCGTCAGCCTTGAATTCTGATGGCATCTCTCCTCTTAATGACTGTCTTAAAGCAATAATGGGCTGGATGAGAAAAAACAGATTGAGATTAAATCCGGATAAAGCAGAGGTGCTCACTGTAGTGGCCCCAAAACCAGGAGTTGGGTTGTAACCTCCAATCCTGGATGGGGTCACGCTCACTGTTAAGGACTGTTTTCGCAGTCTGGGGGTGCTCCTTGATTCATCGCTTCAGATGACTAGTCAGGTGAATGCGACTGTCAGGAGCGCCTGTTATCAGCTCTGGCTGATACGCCAGCTGCACCCTTTCCTGGAAGTAAGGGACCTCAAGACTGTGGTGCATGCGCTGGTAACCTCTCGTCTAGATTTCTCCAATGTGCTCTACATGGGGCTACCCTCATGCTTGGTCTGGAAACTTCAGTTGGTACAAAATATGGCAGCCAGAGTGGTCTCGGGAACATCTCGAAGAGACCATATAACTCCAGTATTAAAATCTCTCCACTGGCTGCCTATCAGTTTCTGGGCCCACTATAAGGTGATGGTTACTACCTTTAAAGCCCTAAATGGCTTGGATCCAACTTATCTTTGGAACCGCCTCCTCCCATACAATCCTCCCCATGCACTCTGGTCTTCTGGGAGGAATTTGCTTCAGCCACAAAAATCGAGGCTGTCTACAACCTCCCAGAGGGCCTTTTTGGTAATCGCCCCCAAATTATGGAATGGCCTACCGAACGAGATCCATCAGATGACAAGCCTGAGTAGCTTTAAAAAAGCACTAAAGACGAATCTCTTTCAGCAGGCCTTTCCTAATTAGATCCCGGCCTCAGGAGCTCCTGGCCTCTTTTAATCTGCTGGCTATCTATTATTTTTAATGTGATTTTACCTTAGTTGTTTTTAATTTATACTGGTTTAATATGTTTTTATGAGGAGGATGGGGGTGGGTGGTGTTTAGGGATTTTAATCTGTATTTGTATTTTAATTTTTGTAAGCCACCCCAATTGTTTTTAACAGAGGGGCAGGGTAAAAATAATAATAATAATAATAATAATAATAATAACAACAACAACAACAACAACAACAATGTGACTTGCTTGCACATAATATTGGAAAAGGGAGTATCACCTTAGATCTCCTCACAGCCTCTTCAGAATGGCCTTCCAGCAAAATTCAGTTCCAAAAGACCACATTTCTATAGTCTTGATATCCCTAAAGAGTTTGTGCTTGTAAACATTTTAATCTGTATGAATAACCCATTCTGAAAATGCTTAATCTTGGGTGCAGTTGAGCATCAGGATGGTTGTGTCTCATCACTGTGTTGTATATAACTTTTGCAGTGGAAATTATTTGAAATGAACCACTATTTTATTCTGTGCACCATAGTTTTCTCATGCAATTTCTAGAAACAGGTCTGCAAGTTTGAAATGCACACTGAAGTAACAGAACATGGGAAAATACCTAGAATGTATTTGTTATTGGGTGAACATGAAGTGATTATAGAAACAACCAGGTTTCATTGGATGCTCGGTAGAATTAAAAGGTTTGTTTTGTTTTAAGACAGAAAGGAGAAGGAAAACATGGCAGAGCTGGTTACTGTAAGTGAGAAACAGGTTATTTTTCTTTTTATTGAGACAAAAATATTACCTGTTATTGCAAATACAATTTGCAATTATTTTCTGCCTAAAATAGGGGAAAGGAACAGAACATTATCCAATTAGCAACTCCATTCTTGCTTCTTCATTCTGACCAGTCACTCTCTTTGACAACCAACTTGTACAGACTTACACTAAATAGGCTTACAAACAAAACAACAAAATGAAGGTTTAGCATAGCTTGGGAACATCTATGCAAATGTGAATAGTATTTAAAACTTCTCCCCAGATTTGGCCAAAACATTCCTCTCCTGAAAGGGGAAGTAAGGACTGGTGTGCATGCAGTGCAGTTAGACACAACGATAGGAATAAATTCAGTTGTGGGAGCTCACTGTGACACTCCTGCCACTTTATATGAGCTTGACAAGGTCGAGGTGGTTGAGAGCAAACTTCAAAATGCCAGCCCCACTTTACCTTGTGGCTTAGCCTGGCTGCTTCTGCCCTCTGTTCCTCCCACATTACTTTATAAGGTTCCCTTAGTTCCACCTATGAACCAGGCTTACTACTTTTACTTAAATGTTGGAGTGTGTTTTGGTAGCTTGCCTTTACATGTATATAATAGATAGGAATGGACAGAGTCTGTATTCGAATTAACAACAAGGATAACTTTATTGAAAGGAATAAATGACAGTAATGTGGAATCTTATTTAGAACAATGCTTAAACCTTTATAATGTTATCCTTTATTCCCCAAACTGATCCACTCTTTGCTCACTCACTGCTCTAATTCAAACTACTAACTACTGTACACCATTTGAGCACATCCAAGCCTCTCTCATACAGCGCGCACACACAGAGCCCTCTGCTCCAGATAACTGTCACCAACTGACCTTCATTCTTAACTTCACTCCAATGGTCACACAAACTTGAAATGCAGAGAAACCTCTCCCATTTCAGCTCCCAGCCATAGGATTGGCTCCTAGAACACACTTCCCCCATCTGCTCATCCAGCCATCTGTCACATTAACATCTTCAGCACTAAGAAAGAGTGGCTGAGGGTAAAAGGAAGCACCCTCAGCAAGCCTGCTTTGTTTTCTTCCTTCAGGACTTGTGGCAAAAACTGGGACAAGTTCTTGAAGAGATGTGCAGAGAGTGAGGAAGAAAGTCTCCAGGAAAGGCATCATCCTGTAGATGGCAGACAGACTTGGGCTTCAGGACCAACACTTGGAAGTGGGAAAAGTTCACCCTCCATGCTCAGTTTCCCCAAGATGGGCCTTCCCAACTTCTGGCCTCCCTTTCCAGCAATCATACTCCAGGTTTTGGCCAGAATCCTAGTGGTGGCATATGCTCACATAATCTGGGATTATACTTTTACATCTGTTGTGCAAGGAGGTATTCAGTACCTCCTTGTGCAATGACTAATGACTTGTACAAACATCACTAGACAAAGAGGCCAGTTGAATTATTTTAATGCTCAGAATAAGAAACATGTGAGAAGATGATAAAAGCAGATTAACTCAGATCTGCTTTAGCGTGGCCAGCATTTCTGCTCATCATCTCTAAGGCTGCTTCCATGGTAGTCAGGATCAATGGTAAGTAGAAGTGAGAAATGTAAGAACTTCCAGATAATATTGTTCTGCAATGTCCTTCAACCTTCACATTGGTTATACAGGCTAGAGCTGATGGGAGTTGCAGGCCAATAATATATGTAAGTCTCCCACCCATGATCAAAAGGCATCAGTCCAATTGGACAGCCTTTCACACTACACAATCATAGCACTATGGTTGTTGGGTTTTTTTGACTGCCATGCTTGTATCATGTCATATCATAGAACTAGAAGAGATGATGAGGGCATCCAGTCCCACCCCCTACCTTGCAGGAATACATAATCAAAGCACTCCCAACAGATGGCCATCCAGCCTCTGTTTAAAAACCTCCAAGGTGGTAGACTCTACCACACTCTGAGGCAGTGTATTCCACTCTCCTGGAGTTTGTAGACTGGTGTGGTACTAGAACATTTCTGGTCAAGAATTCTAACTCCCCTTCCCTAAATTATACACCCCATGGAACCATGAAAGTTAAAGTGGAATTGTAGCACTAAAATGGTATGGTGTTACATGAAACATCTCAAGATGTTTCCCATACTACAAAAGCAATATGTCTACGGGATAGAAGAACATATCAGTTTGGGCTTCTCTGACATTTCATTCTTAAAAAAAAAAAAATTAACTCCTTTACATAAAATTTATTAGGAAATTTTCAAATTTTGGTCCATTTTCATCAAAATCAGAAAGAACAAAATTCTCACACCATCCAAATGCAACAGGTACAGTTATTCCCAGTATAAAAAAAAGATGCTGCTGCTACCTGCTAAATGTGAAAAGTGTTAAAACATGAAAAGTGTCAGGCGGGGAGCCGGGAAGCTGGTGACTGTGATTTGGTACCACAAATATGGCTGAATACACAAGAATTGAAAGACAGAATTTTAAGAGCAAAGCATTCAAAACCCTCTCTGCCTGCATGAACAAACATATTAGTTGCTTTACTCCACATTCATTTTTTTTAAACCAATGTGGAAGCAACAACTTCAAAAGTTGCAATCATTGTACAGGGTAGATGTAATGGGGTGGAGATTATTACACAGTAGCTATTTCTTCCAGGTTAGGAAAATTGCATCCCACAATAAGAACTAAATAAAAACTAAAAAAAAATGGCTTTCAAGTTGATTTAAACAATTTAATTCCAATAGAGATGGACAGGAAGGAGTTGATGGTGACAGAGAATGAAACAGAAATGGGTTTGATCCATTGTCTGTATGAATCATGAAGAAACCAGGGAATTAAAAAACACAAGAGTTTTTTTTTTTTTTTGGCATTGACTTTGGAAGTATCTTGGGGTTTAATTTGACATTAATTTATGGCAACCATATGGTGAAAAATAAATACAGAAATAACTTACTATAGAAGAAGTAGATACTTTTGCCTATCTAAAGACCAGGCTCAAGGGAGATTATACTAAGAAGTCTACAAAGATGACACTAGTCAAATTTTCCTCCCAGATGAACAGAAAACAAGTACATTCAGATTTTTCTCTCCTTCTTTCCCACTCCACCCTACCCTTAGGGAAAACTAGGTGTGTGTTTATATATTATCCTGAAGGCTTAGGTTGCCTTTTCATTAAGTAGTATGATTGGCATAAGTTTGGGGAAACCTCCTTGCAGGCTTAAGCCTATATTCTCAGGACAATACTAATATTTTCCAAATGCTACAACTGGCATCATCTTTCGCAGTTAGCTAAGAGTTGTCTATTGTATTGGCCACTCACCAGATTTATGGGCCTTCTCAAGCTGACGGAAATGCTCATTTTTTCCAGTTTTCCAAGGGGTAATAAAACATTTGTCATTGATCTTAGCTCCACCATCCCTTGTGAGTCTGACACAGTCCAAACCTTCTCACAGTTTTCTAAATTGTGATATATTTTAAGAGTCTTACTCTTATTTCTTACAAATATTAAGGACCGTTGTATAGGGCACTGAATCCAAAATGTAATAGAGATACTTGAGATCACAACATCTCAAAGGGGTGAAATAGAAAGCAAAGAGACAGTTTGTGGCAGGGCTGATTTTGGAAAACATAGTGTAGTGTAGTGGTTCAAGGGTTGGACTAGGAAAATTATCAGATGAACCCTTTAAAATGGTCTTTTGCCAGCATAAAAGCAACCCCAATTTTATGCCGGCAAAAGAACACTTCCCACTGCACTTACCTTCCCTCCCATCGAAAGGCTTCCCCGGCAATGAAGAGGAAGTGAATGGAGCTCTGTTCACTTCCTCCTTTGAAGTCCCACGGATTCTCACGAGACTCCATTCCGCAGGAGACTAAAAAAAGAAAAGAAAAATAACACATAAAAAGCTGCACAAAGCACATACACAAACTTTAAAAGTCCCAAGTAACCTGGGGAGGGTCATAAAAAGAGCAAAACTTACCTGTCCTGATCTCACCCAGAAGTGTTTGTGCCAGACTGGCCATTCTTGCTGCAGTCACAGGATTTTAATGGTCCAAGGTTTTGCACACCTGCAATGGTGGCACCAAAATGGAACAGGGGGATCTATTGACAGCTTCAGCCACCAACAGAAAGAAACAACAGCATAACGCCAGCAGAACGCAAAAGAACGTCATCATCTGATATTGGTTTCCTTTTGCATTCTGCTGTCATTATGCTGGTACCACATTTGCTGTGGCTGATAATCTCCTAGGACACTGGGAGACCAGGGTTCGAATCCTCTTTGGTCATGGGAACCTACTAGGTGACTTTGGGCAAGTTACATTCTCTCAGCCTCAGATGTAGGCAATGGTAAACCCTCTGTGAACAAATCTCACCAAGAAAACCCCATGATAGGGTCTGAAGTCAGAAATGACTTCAAGGCATATAATAACTACTGTATACTTAATAATGTCACCAGGGCTTGTTCCTTCTGATGTCACCCTTGTAACATCATCCTGGCATCACAAGGGATTATTCCTAGGTCTCATAGGAGTATAGTGTCTAGGTCAAGGGAAGTAATAGTGCCACTCTATCCTGTTTTGGTCAGACTGCACTTGGAATACTGTGTACCACTATTTGGGCACCACTATTCAAGAAGGATATTGACAAGCTGGAACATGTCCAGAGGAGGTCTGGAAGCCATGCCCTATGAGGAGTGGCTTAGGGGGCTGGGTATGTTTAGCCTGGGGAAAAGAAGGTTCAGAGGTGACATGATAGTCATGTTTAAATATTTGAAAAGATGTCATACTGAAGATGGAATAAGATTGTTTTCTGCTGCTCCAGAGACTAGGACACAGAGCAATGGACCCAAACTATAGGAAAAGAGATTCCACCAAAACATTAGGAAGAACTTGCTGACAGTAAGAGCTGTTTGGCAATGGAATACGCTGCCTCAGTGTGGTGGAGTCTCCTTCTTGGTGGTTTTTAAAGAGAGGCTGGATGGCCATCTGTTGGGAGTGCTTTGATTGTGTATTCCTGCAGGGCAGGGGGTTGGATTGGATGGCCCTTGTGGTCTCTTCCAACTCTATAATTCTATGATTCATTTTTTAGCCCTGAGATTCCAGGGAAATTCCTGACCTGGCAACCCTGTTGCTGATCAGTGCACAGGAAAGCCTATCCATCTTCTTTTCTTTTTGATAAAGCCTTGCTATCCCCTGAATGTCCCTCCTGCCAGAATAGGGGAGATCAATGTAGTTTCCTCCTGAGTATATTTTTTGTTTTCGTATATGTAAGGCAAGGCTACAAAACTGTTTCCCTATAAAAATCAGTAGGGGTCACACCCAAATAAGAAGGCATTTATCCGGCAGGCTATCAAAAAGTGAAGCTTTTTTTTATAACTGAATGTTCATGCTCTAAAGAGTTTTAGCTTGTTGAAATTCTGTTGCTACGCAGCTTTGAAAGGCACAAGTCACTTGCTGTATTCCAGTGCAAGATATCCAATTTTCATGAGATTTAAAATAATTGTGTTACTGTATTACTTTTATATATTGATCTAACACTGGCAACACTATGTTCAGTAGAAGAACAGACATGGTATTTCAGATGGGTGCATGAAAAGAGATTTAAGCTTTACAACAACCATAGTTCAAATGCCCATGCTTTTTAAAAAATTAAGATTAAATGGCTAAAATAGCATATTCTAAGAGTATTTGTTCTGGTTAAGAAAGCGCATAACAGCAGCAACACAATAAGTATAGCAATGGTATCAGCAGACACCAGTCACTCTCCTTTTCATTTTTAGCAAAAGGGATATGAGCCCTTGACATGAAATATATCCATTTAAATTCTTACAGCAGGAACAAGCTACGCACAATAGGTGTTTAGGCAGTCAGTGAGAACAGTCTAATTCTGCTTAGCTTTTAACAGTTTTCAGTTTGAAAGTTCTGGCTCAGCTCCTTTTCACTTTAAGGCTTTAGCTTTAATTTTTATTATTTGACACTGTTTTATTCTTTCATGTAAACCACTCTGAGAGCCCTCATTTCAGCTGAAAAAGCAGTATCAAATGCTTCAAATAAATCAATGTACATTTTAAGTAATCTCTCCATTTCAACACTAGCATGAGTGGATGAACTTAAACTAAGAAACCACAGAGGAATTACAGGGGTTGACCCTGAAGGAATGTTGTTGTTGTTTTCAAACGTGGGCCTAACCTCACATTTTCGTAAGTGGGGGACATCAGGACACATGAATCTGGACAGAAATAGTGCGCTGCCAGGACAGAGGTGACAAAGAATAAATATATGGTACACATACATGAAAATCAGAGCCTGGAGAAGTTACTTTTTCAGACTACAGCTAACACAACCTTTTAGCCAGAACAGCCATGCTGACAGGGAGATTCTCAAGGATATAGTCCACCCTACCAAACTCTTTTGAGAAGTTATCTGAACCTGCCACAAGTACAATTATCTCTTTTCTTAGGACTAAATTCTATATGAGACTGATATTTCTGTATTCATAGCCATTGTTTTCAAACCTTGAATCAGAGAGAGCACCTTAGTTACAAATAGCAGTTATTCTTACATAGTCAGGAAAACCAATTTTGGAAACACAGAGGCCTAAATCCAATTGCTAGTTACAGAGCAGAATGATCCCAATGTGTCAGTGGTAACTTTGGCTAAACTTGTAGTATACATAGTATGTGACATCCTATTTATTCCACAGTTGTCCAGGTAGCTGCACACTGGGCACCATGGCCTTGAGCACTCCCATTGTGCAATGTTGGATTATTGCCCTACCCACCAACTCAAAACTGGGGGATAGGGTTGTGTGTGTCCTTACAAATGGCTGCGCTAGGGGCCACACTTACACAACTTCTGAGAAACCACAACTATTTGCATATCTATTTTCACTCTAGCCTAGCTCTCTACCAGGAGCCCAGCCTTGATAAGTCAACACTTATGAGAGCTGTCTATTAAATAATGAGACTGATATTTATATGTATTGCAATTCTTATATGTATTGCAATTCTAATGCTTGCCCCCTTCAATATACTCCCCATCCACACTCACACACTGATGCAGTTTTGTTTTCCACTGGTCGAAGGCATGGAGCAGATCAGTTTCTGTCAGCTGTGTGAAGACATATGCCGTTTTTTTCTTTACTGCATCAATTGACTCAAAACTTGTTCATTAAAGCACTGATTTCACTTTAGGAAAATAAAATGTACATGGTGCCAAATCTGGCAAATATGGAGGATGTTCAAGTGTCTCTCTCTCTCTGGCTTTTCTTCACAAATGAAGATTCAGGAAGGACTCATCCCGTGCTTTCAGCAAGCACGCTGATGACTAAAAAGGTCAATCTGAGATAAACAAATCCGGTTGCAGAAAGCACAGCAGAAGGTCTCCTTGGGTGATGTTTCCGGGTTGTGATTCTTTCTGCGTTGTCATTTCACTTCAAGACTTGTTTGGCATGAGTTCTCAAATAAGGCTGCAGCATTGTGGATAGTGCATCTCCATGCCTCCTGATGTGAGGCCAGAGCGGACCATTGTTGGTGATCAATTTGGCTGAGCCTGAGATGTTGTTTCAGGGAGTCCTTGAATCACTTTTTTGGAGCGCCCCTCTTACATTGACCCGTGGCGAGTTCACCATAGAGTACTATTTTCGGAGGCGATGTTCCTCCATCCTAGAAACATGCCCTGCCCAGCACAGCCGTGTTCTCAATATCATGGCCTCAATGCTGGTGATCCCTGCTTGCTCAAGGATAGTAACATTCGTCACATAGTCAGTCCAGTGTATATTTAGGATTGTGTTCAAGTGTAGTAATGCATTTATCAGCCAAAAACTGCTTCAGAGAAATTGCTGTGTGAGCAGGCACACTGTTTTGATGAAGAATGAAACCATTTTACACAGTTCTGGCCTTCCCCCACTCCCTGACTCTTTCTCTCAGCTTTGTCAAAACTTCTTTATAACAATACTGGTTCACTGTTCTGCCTTCTGGAACCCATTCTGACAAAATTATTCCCTTGATGTCAAAAACATCAATGAGCATGACTTTGAATGTGGACTTGCTTTAACATGCTTTTTTCATTCTTGGTGATAATTGTGTTTTCCAGTGCACTGACTGTTATTTTTGTCTCTGGCATCACAAGTGATGATTTTTTGAAAAAGGTTTGGGTCTACCTCAAGTTGCTGCAGAATGTCAGTGTTGCTCGACTTTTAAGCTTAGAATTTTTCTGGCACACAACAGACAGCACAGCTGCTTTAAATGAAGACTGACAATTAACTGAATGGTCAAGAGTGTTTATTTTTGTCATGCAGATTCAGGCATGTTCAAGCATTCACAATCAGCTCTCCCTGATTTGTCTTGAAAGGTAGAAACACAGTCTCGTTATTTAATAGACAAACGTTTTAGTGAGTTCCATTGATTCAAGAGACTAACAATTGGATAGGGGTCTAAGAATCAATGTAGACATGCTAACCACCATCCTCTGGGCTGAGGGCAGGGCTTACACAGAATCTGTAACAGAAAGCAGACTCAGCTCTGGTTCAGTTGGATCTTTATTTTTTGGTGTTGCCACAGAAACTGCACAGTCCCTTATGAGCAATGAGGTCTAGTTTGCAAAGAAATCCACTTTTACCCTCTGTACTTTTCACAGCCATCATTTCCCAAACCTGAGAATATCCACTCACATCAAGCCATCTGCATGTTATCTTATTCTGGCTCAAGCTTTTAAGGCCAAAGCAGAAGCCTCATTAATTAGTCCTAAACAGTTCAGCTGCATTCTTGTGGGAACTTGATCCTTCCATAAACCAGCATAAAGCTGCAGCTAATCCGCCAATGACTGGTCACTGAGAATCCCCTGGGATTGCTAAGGGCTGGGGGTATAAATGTCAGGGCCTAGAGTTGGCCCACTGCCTCCTTTGTCCAGCTTTACATATTACCTCTTTTTTTATCTGTGCCTTATGGACAACTATTGAATTATGATGCTTATTTTCTTGGTCCCTAGATCCTGTTCTGTTGAGGCCCATGCTCTAATATGTTTAGATTTAATTAGCTTTATTGTTTTTGGCCTGTTTGTACTTTCCCCAAATGTTCCATTAGTTCTTGTGTCTTTTATTCCGATTCCTGGTTCCCTTGTAAATAAGCCTCCCTCCTTATATAGCTGTGTATGTATTTTCCTCCAAATAGTCTTGGTATTGAATCTAGTACACAACAGAATTATAGCATTATTATTCCTCTTTAACTGACATGGTTCCATCCTATGTTACCGTCCCGACAGCCCCCCCATCTTTTCTCTCTCTGGCTTTTCTTCGCAAACGAAGATTCAGGAAGGACTCATCCCGCGCTTTCTGCAAGCGCGCTGATGACTAAAAAGGCCAATCCGAGATAAACAAGTCCGGTTGAAAACAGCACAGCAGAAGGTCTCCTTGGGTGATGTTTTTGGGTTGTGATTCTTTCTGCGTTGTCGTTTCTCTTCAAGACTTGTTCGTCGTGAGTTCTCAAATAAGGCTGCAGCATTGTGGATAGTGCGTCTCCATGCCTCCCGATGTGAGGCCAGGGCAGACCACTGTTGGTGATCAATTTGGCCAAGCCTGAGATGATGTTTCAGGGAGTCTTTGTATCGCTTTTTTGGAGCGCCCCTCTTACGCTGACCTGTGGCGAGTTCACCGTAGAGTAGTATTTTTGGGAGGCGATGGTCCTCCATCCTAGAAACGTGCCCTGCCCAGCGCAGCTGTGTTCGCAACATCATGGCCTCAATGCTGGTGATCCCTGCTTGCTCAAGGACAGCAACATTCATCACATAGTCAGTCCAGTGTATATTTAGGATTGTGCGTAGACAGCGCTGATGAAAGCGCTCGAGGAGTTGTAGGTGGTGGCGATAGGTGACCCATGTTTCAGATCCATAAAGGAGGATAGACAGTACAATGGCTCTATACACACTGATTTTTGTGCTTTGCCTCAGGTGTTTATTGCTCCAGACTCTTTTGTGAAGTCTTCCAAATGCACTATATGCCTTTGCTAATCTGTGATCGATCTCTTTGTCAATCTTTTAATAACTCACCAATTGGCTAAATTTCATATATTGGCTTATTAGTGGCACTCTGTGTGGTTGAAGGTAGACCAGGGGCCTCCCAAAACTAGGAGCTAAGGTAGTAGCCTGCTCAAATTCCTCACAGATACACCCAGGCGAGAATTATGTGGAAATCGCTAGAACTGATTAGTGAGGGAGATAATGGACTAATCCTCCCTGGGGACTTCTGGAAGTGAACCAATCACTAATCCAATCATAAGTGGCTGAGTGCTTATTACCTGCAAAATGGGGTTTTCCCCTTCTCCCTCCCCCAAAATGGAAGGTTACCTGTTGACCATTCAGTCCTAAATTTAGCTCACATTAACAGTCATTAACATATCCAAAGAATCCATTGTTTAATCCTGGGAAACTCCAATAGACATTGTATTCCACTCTAAAACTCCTCACCCCTTCATGGGAAACATCAAGTATAAATTAATTAATAAATTAATTTTTGTAAGCCGCCCCGATTGATTTAACAGAGGGGCGGGGTATAAATAATTTTATTATTATTATTATTATTATTAAATATCACCCTAAAATGTCCCTAAAGTGTGCACAGAACTGTGCCAGGTGCACAGATCCCCTTCCTCCTGTCACTACATTAGTCTGTGTCACCAAGGTTGCAGCTTCTTCACAAATCTCTTTGGATCGGAATAGCATAATCCACAATCCTCTCACTTTATTCCTCTGTACAAATACTTCCTACTTTCTTCAATAGCCTTGTATGATTGCTTGAAGCCTGAGTGTTAGCATGAATGGCTGTGAGTTCATCCAGGTTAATACTAGTATACACAGGTTGAAAGATCTTCACAGTTGCCCGACCTCTTGCATGCCAATTTGAGCTAATTAAGTCCCCCAAACTGAGATTTGGATGCACGTGGAATTTCCATGGACCTCAGCAATTCGGGTAACATATGGAATCCCAGGAATGGGACTTTAGGGAAGGGCACTGAATTCTCAGCTAGAAAGTTCTAGTGTGTCACCAAATTACAAACCCCAGGATTGTAGCATTAGTGTGGTAGCCATTAGAATTCTGTAATGTGAAAGGGCTCCTAGATTCAAAGGGGTATCCCATAAGGTCATAAGCCCCATGTCTGTAGCTGAGTTTCAGAAAAAGCATAGTGACAGTCTTCTTTGTAGGACAGCTGTTAGACCCTAGTAATTTGTTTTAAACCTTGTGTGTCTTGTTAGGAATGTGTTAGCCCCTAACGTACATTGTAAAGCTTACTATAAATCTTGAGACAAATTGGGGTGGAAATGGATTAATTGCAGACATTAAAGGGAGAGTATTCCCTCTGTGCCCATACTGCTATTGTTCTCTCTTCCTTGTCTCCCAAAACCAAATCACAAGGGTAATGATAGTGTAGATCAGTGTTTCTCAGTTTATTTCCACACACACCACAATTTCACCAATAAAAACCAGGGCACACGTGGCTAAGCAACATCACAGTGTGGTTAAGATGGCAAAAGTTATTAATGAGGAAGAACACAAAAGTTAGGAGCATCTGTAAGCAGTTTGCTTTTTCATGAGCCCACTGGGAAGGGTAAGACTCTACTCCTCCTCTCCTTTCCACCCCACTAAGTAGAAACTACTTTTGCACTTTGAACTCAGTTTGCAGCAAATTAAGTAAACTGAGGACAAAGGGGGAATGTGGGTGGAAGAGAGAGAAACTGGGACATTTTAAAAGCAGCTGAAACACTCTAATATTTAGATCTGAGCCATTTTTCCTCAGTATGATAGATTGGGGAAATAAGGTTGAAAGAGAGTATAGAATGTTAATATGTCATATGAAACAGCTGCAGGAATGGTGTATGCAGAATACTGGAAAAATAATAAAATTCCAAAAATTGTGGAATGGATGGAAAAATTAATGGATTTGGCTGAACTAGATAAGTTGACAAACTTATTAAAAGAAAATTCTATAAAAATGTATTTAAAAAAATGGCAACATTTTACAGACTATGAAAGAAGGAAAAGAGGAACATGGTACCTATAGGATTTGATATATAGAAAGAAAATATTTTCCTTATTACAAGGAAAAATAATAAATAAAATAGATGTTGTTTAGAAAGGAGGAATATTATTTATAAGTTAATACACTGCAGCCAGAGAAAAGAGGGATATCAATTTAAATGGGTGGTAGGGTTAGGAACAAGGTATTGTTTATTGTCTTTTTTGTCTCATGAGATTACTGTTTGTTTATTGCCTCTTGTTAATTTAAGTATTAAGTGTGATATTAAAATATTATTTTTGTTTAAAGCAGATGAAATAGTGGGAATTAATTGGGACTGCCCCTGCCAAATTGGAATAGCTGGAGGCCATGGACTTCCAATTATTTTTTCCAGTGTTCCAAGGAGTGGTACCACATTTGTATAGCTTCTTAGAGACACACTGTGGCCCAGCAGTTGATGGCCTACAGATTGGCACGGTCTATGGACTTTGAGTAGCATCAGTATAGTTTCTTATATTTGTCTTATATCAACATGGTCTTTCTTTTAGTGCTGCAGGGATATAGAAACAGGGTCCTTGGTTTTAGTTGCAACACAGATCTAGGTTGTCTCAAAAGTGTCCAATAATTCATGTTGGGGCATAGAAAAATGCGCTGTGTCCACCATGACCACCTGCAGAGTTGTTCCACGTCGACAGGACGCCAAGGAGAAGGTTTTCTGGAGAGACTTCTGCAAAAGACTTCAGGCTGAAAAGGAAAAATTCCTTCACCCCAGCACACTGCCTTAAGCTCTGGCTTGTCAAAAAAGGTAGCAACAAGGCCAGCCTTCACTCAACTTGAGGGCTTTAATCTTTGTTTGCAGTATATTTACAATATATATACAGAGTATAGGACAGTCGTTTCTAATACTCATAAATCTCTCTCAAACCAAAAAAATGCTTCGCCAACCACCATTCACAACAAACCCACACTGGAGATAATTCCCATCTCCTTTTTATAGGCAGTTAAACAATGCTTGTTACATCAGGCATCTCAGATGTGCATACTCTCAAGTGCTGACTCACACACACACCTGCCACTGGAGCTTAACTACTTTCATTACTAAGCTTACAGCTCCATCTTGTGGTCACATCCATGTCATTTCCTGACAATTCATATGTCACTTACTGCTCTTTCACGCTGATCAGACAAGAGCAATAATCACTCATGCTCATAGCTTGTCATTATTCCAGGCTGCAACAAGGACTAGGTCATGGCTGGTAATTGATTTTTTAAAACCCATATATCAGTCATTGGTGGAAAATAATAAAAATGTAGACAGGTATAAGAGACTGGAGGAGGCTGGTCATTTGACTGCTGTTGTTGTCACAAAGGCACATAAGCCTGCAAACATGGCCAGTCTTGCTTTCTCCTAACTGCAGTTAAAAGGAGTTTTCATGGACACATGCCATCTCTTGACAGAGGACTTTATTACACCAGTGTGCTGTCCTGCCGCAATCACACTAGTTTAAGAATGGAAGCATAGTGCTTGTCATCATTTATTATTGCACTTGCTCTGCAATAGTGCTTTGGTGCTGCTTTGGCAGTCCATGGTTGCATGATCTGTTTTCTACACCACCTCCATGATGCCACCGTTTGACCCCCTGTATGCCATACTCTGCACTTGTGTGCCTTTTGAATTTTTTTTTATCTGCAATTGCAAAATTACAGCAATACTGATAGAAATGAAATAGAAAATAAAAGGGAAACAGCCTGCTTGGGAATAGCAAAGGGGAAGGGGGGAGAGGAGTGGAATCATGCCCACTTACACCATGTGACTGTCTGAGAAGCGGAACTGCTGTGGGAGGCATTTTTCACATGTAAATCCAACACAATTGGGAAGCATTGACAGGTTTTACCCATCAATGAAAAGGAGCACTCCAGGAATGGATGGAATACAAAGCAGCATCAGGACAGAAGCAGCATCATGTGGTAAGTAATGACCAGAGATGCCATTATCCCATAGAAATAGTACTTTACCAGCCTCACGGGATAAAATCCAGAGTGTAGTATTTCCTGGGCATTCAAAAACTTGCTAGGGACCCTGAAGCCTCAGTGTGGGGAAAGGGTGATCCATGGGCTGCACAGGGATCCAGTGCCAACCCCCCCACAATCCTCCCACAAAAAAGGTACTTTAAAAATTACTACCCCATCTAGTGTACCTTCCAGAGAACATGGGAGCAATTTTACCCTTAGAGCCTCTTTTTTAAAAACCAGAAGTGAATTCCAGTAACTTCCTTATTGGAGAAAAAGGCCTAAAACAGTGATGGCGAACCTATGACATCCGTGTCAGCACTGACACGCATAGCCATTTTTGATGACATGGAGCCGCTGAGGCGGCCACATGCCAAGAAGGATGTTTCATCCTCGGCTCCTGCACGGCCAAGTGCAGTAGCAGAGGATGAAACATTTGCTGCTCCTGAGGATGAAACATTTGGGACTAGAGTCTTGGAGTTAGAGTCTAACTCTAAGCATATTTTCAGACACAAAATAAAGTCATCCCGATGGATCAGGAGAGGTACACGGCTGTTCCACAGCAGGGGGCCAGTTTCTGACAACACCATCCCTCTTGCATTGCCCTCCGTGTTCCTTCCGTGTCGCATGTAAGGAAAAGGCGCCACTTTTTATTCATGAAGAACTTCTGTGAGTAAAAAGTGGAGCCTTTTCCTTCCATGCAACATGGAAGGAACACGGATGGTAACGCGAGAGGGACGGCGTTGTCAGAAACTGGCCACCTGCTGCGAAACAGGCGCATACCTCTCCCGAGCCCTCAGAATGACTTTCTTGTGTCTGTAAATGTCCTAAGACTCTATTCGCAAATGTTTCTTCCTCCCCTATTAGACACTCTGTACTGGAGGTTTGTAGGCCAAAACAACAGAAGTCCGGCACAGAGCGTCTAGTTCTGGGACTTCCAGTTAAGCTGGGATCTTTGCCCTCACTTCTGCCGGCAGAGCAGGGAACAGCAGAATGTAGTGCGGGACGCTGCTTGGAGAATCAAGAGGAGTACCACTATGAACAGGAAATTTGGAGTGCCTGGAACCGACTACCAGACACTTTTAGCACCCTGAAAAATATTGCAATGGCTTTACTTACAATTTTTCCCTCTACATACTTTTATGAGGCTTTATTCTCAGCATTAAATAATATCAAAACCAACAAAAGAAACAGATTGACAGATGAAGTTAGTAGCACTTGCTCGGGCCTTAAGTGTACAAAATACCAACCATCAATTGAAGATTTAGTTAATGAAATTCAGCAACAAAAAAAGTCACTAATAGGCAGGTTAGTTAAAGAATTCCCCCTCCCCCTCACTTATCTTAGTTCACGGCACCCCACACAAGCTAAATAATATCAAGACCAACAAAAGAAACTGACTGATGGATGAACAAAGAATCACTAAGCAGGTAAGTTAAATAATTAGTTTTTGGTTTATTAAATACAATTATATATAACAATTATACATTTATGTTATTTAAACTATAAATATCGCGAAATAATGTTTTTTTCCTCAAAGTGACACACCACCCAAGTTATGTTCAGGTTTTTGGCGAAAGGTTGCCCATCACTGGCCTAAAACATGCCAGGGGACCTTCAAAATGTGACAATATTTCCCCCCTTCAGCTGCTAGGGGGCATGGGGGGGCCTTCACCAGCATGTTTTTTAATTAAAAAAGAAAAGAAAGGAAGGGATACCATCCTCCCAAATATACTAGGGAGTGTCAGCCATCCTGGACCTGGAATCATTGCTGATCCTTGCTATAGGTTGTTCAGAAGAAGAGGAAAGTAGATAATGCCTGTTACCCAAATTGAATGGGGTCCACAGGGATCCCACTAGTGTCTGGAGGGATCTTAATATGGGGGAATATTTAATTAACTCAAAATGGCAGTGAGAGGCTGGGTAACAGCAGGATTTTTGTGTGACCTATGTATACTGGTAATAACTGAGAAGACTCTAAGCCAGAATATACAATTAAATTTTCTTTATTGGAAATTAATATTAACAACATTCACACAAACACTCAGGCTTCAAGCAATCACACAAGGCTTTCAAAGATAGTAGGAGGTATTTGGATATAGGAATAGAGTGAGGGATTGTGGGTTATACTATACTGCCCCTGGAGAGCTGAGATCTCAAAGTAAACTGACAGTGAGGGGGTCTGGAAGACAAAAGATTAATAAAGACTGATGTGGAGTCAGAAGGAAGAGAGACTGTGCACTCTTTGATGGTGTTTTAGGGTGATATTTCTATGTGATAATTCCCCGAAGGGATGAGATTTAGGATGGAATACAATGTCTCTTGGCGTTTCCCACGACTAAACAAAGAGGTTTCCAGAAGAATTAATGATCGTTAATGGGCAATGTATTTGGAAATGAATAGGAGCAGACAACTTCCATTGTTGGGGAGGAAGGAAAGAGGAAAAACCCATTTTGATGACTCTGCTGTTGTTGAGTGGATTAGTGAATGATTCCTCTTCAAGTGTTAGCTCTGACCTGGGTATTACTTGTTTGGAGAATTTCCAAAGGCCCCTCCCTTAGTTATATGTGACTCCAGCCTTGGTATCTGGGGGTCCCTGTTTTACCTGCTAACCACGTGGAAGGCCACATCAGGCCATATTATTAAATATTGCCAATTATGTGATATTCCAAGATGAGGGCTGTCAGGGTAGATAACATGCCCACAAATGTTAATGCAGACTGCTTTTGATTTTTGCTGGTTACAATCAGACTTGTGCCCCACAGGAGAGGGGGGAAATAAGACTTTTCAGATAACAAGGAAGAGCTCCATCCTAAAGAAGATAATACTTTAAATGTCTAGCTTTGGCAGTGAAGCTGAAAACACAGGGAAATTACTGTTGGTAATTATGTCACTTTTGTAAAATCCGTAGTGAACTGGATGCTTATTGCTATTTTAATGCTGTTGGAACTGAATCAAGTAACATGGCTTATTGAATGAATATGTTCCATCTTTCTGTTTGGCTTCAAAAGGAACATCTGAAGTGCCATATTCCAGGGGGGGAAAAGATTTTATAAACATGATGCAAAGATGAAGCCTGAGAAAATAAGTGGAGACAATATTCAGGTGTTGTGTGGACAGCACAGGGAAATTCTCATCCTACTTGTTTGGAGATATGAGTATAATAGGAGATTCCTAACAATATGATGAATTGCAGTGAGGAAAAGAGAAGCTTGTGTGTGATTGACTTATCACCCTAATCCCTCTCAGAAATGAGGATGGCAAAGAGCTGTTACTGGATTTTGGATATAAAGATGCTGAGCATAATGAACGGCCTCCTGGCATGGATCATAACAAACCAGTTCATTTATCTCAACTGCTATTATTCTCCTATGAATGCAGCACTCTACAGCTTTTAGGAAAAAAAATTGTCTAAAGAAGCACTTTTAGAAGAAGAAAACTCTCCAAGCAGCCCAATTCTCACCTCAGAATACGCATTTGTTTTCCGAGCGCAAGCATGATTTAGTTTAAATACCAATTATGATGTGATGGAAACTGACAAAACCCAGCAATTCAGATTCAGAGTTGACGTTAGTGTATTTAGCTCATGCTGGGCATGGATTCAATATATAGAAAGAGACAGGAGATGAGTAGGTTAATGCTGGACTTCTCTGAGATCCAAAATATGTCTGTGTTGACATTGCTATCTTTCAAAATAATGCAAAGACATGATTTACGGATGAACCACATCAGTCCAAATCTCTGTGTTCCAAGCTTTCTGCCAATTTATATCACAGCTCTAATTAACTGTACTTCATGACATTCTGCTGCAGTGAAGTCCAAAGAAGAACTTCCGATGTCTGTAACCTGCCCAGAAAATGTGGTTATGGAATAACATTAAAATATGGAGTAGAGGGCATTGGGACCTCCAGGCCCTCTGTGAGGTCAACCTCATACTTTCCAAGGGTGTAGCTGCTCATGTTCCTAGTGGGACACCGTAGTGCAGTAGTCAATGGTTAAACCCTTGATTTTAAAGTTACAACCCCACCTAAGAGAAGGCCAGAAAATAGATCCAAGGCCAAACCCAGTGAACTAGATATAGGTAATAACCTGGCTCATTGAGCCGCTAAAGGATTATTGCTCAAACTAGAACTACCAAACCAGGGCTAATATGTTATCAACCACCTGATATTTATGTAACACTTTAGGACAATAAGTATGTATGCTGATCTTGTACACTGTAATTATAATTGATATACTACCATTTAATTAATGTATAGTGAAACATTAATCCAAATACAAACAGGCTCAAACCAATATCCAAATTAAAGATCCCTGATTTATTATAAATCCATATACTGCCATATACTGCCATATAATTAATGTACAGTCAAATATTAATCCAAATACAAACAGTCTCAAACCAATATCCAAATAATCTCAAAACAATATACTTATTGTACTGAAGTGTTACATAAGTATCAGGTGGTTGAGAACATATTAGCACTGGCTTGGTTATTTTTGGTAGTCAGGGACTTGAGATGGGTTCTGGGGTGTGTAACTCACATAGTCAAACTAGAACTAGTCATGATGGAGCTTAGTCATAACTCCACTTGTTAGAGATGAGTCCAGGAAGTATGAATGAATTGTGTGATTGATTTGGTATTTATATCCTGCCCTGTTACAGGACTTTATCAGATGTGCTTAAAAAACTCCTGCGGAGGTCGGGAGGAGGATACCACTGTCCCACTTCCAGGGGTCACTACTGCATGCCCTATCCTCCTTCTGTCCTTCATTCATTCTCCCTCCATGCTGGAGCAGCAGAAAAGATGCCACTTTTTATTGACAGACCACCTTTTTCATCTCTCCAGCATGGAGGAAGGACAGGAGGAGGATGGGGTGTGAAGTAGCGACCACTGGAAGTGGGACAGCAGTGTCCTCCTCCCAACCTTTGGAGGAGATTTTTTAGCGCATCTGATAAAGTCCACAGAATATCTCGGTGTGGTGTACAAATAAATAAAAAAATTTAACAACTGTAAAGTAATAGAGGATAATTTAAACAGTCCAGAAATCTATTAAACAGTTTAACAGTTCAACATTAATTAAAAAAAGTTCAAAACTTTGTACAAGAACAAATTTGGTCAAAATCCTTAGACTCCAATAAAAAGCACTATTTTAATTTGGTACTGGCATAAGGTCATATTGATGCCAACCAGGTCTCTCAAAGGGAGAGTATTCCAGGGGGGAAAAGGGCAAATGATTAAGAATACGGCAGAATCTTGAATTTAAGAGCTTTTTGAGTTATTGGGCAGAACATCTGGTTTCAGACTCATTGGGCTAGCAGTAAAATATTAACAGTCAATCAATTATAACAGAAGGAAAAATGAGAAATGTCCTCATTTCATGGCCTACCTTGTCAGTCTTCTGAATAGGAAGCTATCTGAGATCTTAATGCACACCAGGAAGGCAGTATGGGAAAAAAGATGGGACATAAATATAAAACGATAACATTATATGGGAACAAACTTCTACCGCAAACCTAAGGGTAAGATCCCAAGAATTTCCTTCTTGGGTCGAAGTATAGAATAGTATTTGAATGAGGTTTATTATTCTTGATTTTTAAAATTGGGAAGTCAGACTTTATGAACTTTTCATGGATCTAGCCTGTGAGTAGTCTGAGGGATAGCTATTGTTATTTGCCATAAAGGACTTTATCACACCAGCATGTGATACTGGAGTAATCGTGTTCTGGAAGCAAATAGGAACATACTGGTTTGAAAACACTCTCTGTTACACTTCCTCTGCAATCCTGCAATTATCTTCCATTGGTGATCTATGGTCCTATGCTCACTCTTCCACATTGCCTCACTAGCCATCCCTCCCTCCCTGTGTATGCCCTCCTTGGCGCAGGGCAAAACAATAACATTTTTAAAAGAAGACAAATAGTAAAGGGGGAAAAAAAACAAGTAACATTACCTTAGCCTGCTTGGGAATAGTGAGAAGGAGAGGGGGAGGGAGCGGGTGAGGAGGAGAATCACAGCCTCTCATGTGACTGCCAATATCAGAACTGCAGCGAAAGGGACCTATCGCACAAGAGGAGAGCTGGAATTGCAGCAATATTGGCAGCAATTGATGAGATTTCCCCATCAATGAAAAGCTGTGCTCCAATGGAATACATCAATTCAAATGCAAATCAGCAACAGGAGGGACATGACATCATGTGATAAGCCCCAGCCAAAGATACAACTATGCAGTCCCAATTGCAATTTATTACTCCTTGTGATAAAGTCCCAAGTGTGATTATGACAATCTTATGAATGAGAGTCCTTCAAGAGCTTGAGTCTTCAACAATCCTGTGTAGGCCTTGTGGGCTTGTGGTAATGGCTTCCTTTAGGGCAAGGGAAAACCTAAAAAGCTTTATGATTCACCAACCCAAACAACAGCCCATTAGCTGCCTGCCTGGTGTTTGGCAAAATCCTTCTTACCTGTATTTGTTTTGAGTTCCCAGCAGGCAGAAAAACAGGCCTACTAATCCCCAGATGCATAAACAGATTTGGCTAGAGACTATTTTCAGTTTGGCATTGAAAGTTGTACAGCTCTGTGTTAAAATATGTTTCATGCCCTCCATACATAGATTGCAGAATTGTACATTTGCTTCAAGAGTGGTGCAGGAAGTTTCTGTGGCATTTCCTATCATGGCATTGTCACAAATAGCCCCATCTGATTTAGATTCTCTCCAGTTGCATTTCCAGGCAAGTAAGCATAAGACTTCAGTTGAGGAATCCTGTGGCATTTTCAAAGACTGATCAGATGGCTGTGGCATCTTTATTAATTACTGAAGTCCATTTCATCATATGCATGAAGTGTCACACTATGAGCGTATACTTAGTGTAACGACTTGGGGCCAGGGTGTCTGGAATAACACCTCATTCTATATGAGCCTGTCAGAAATATGAGATCATTAGAGGAGGCCCTGTTGCATGTCCCAACACCTCATGAAGTTAGGCTGTGGAACCCTCTTTCTATGGAAAGTAGACTGGCCCCATCTCTTTTAAACTTCCAACAGGCAGCCAATTCACATGGCATTCAATGTCTGAAATTGCTGTTTCAACTGTTTTAAATCTGGATTCTAGGATTGTTTTTAGACTGCTTTAAAGAGTTTTTAAGGAGTATTTTAATGTGTTTTAAAAATGTTTTATCTCTGTATTATTTTAATTGGTTTTTATTTGCTCATCACCTCGAGGGTACTTGTGGGTTGGAAGGTGATACAGAAATACCTTTAAAAGTTTTTGTTTTATTTATTTAAACAATTATTTCAGTGATAAAATTATATACGCAAAGGGTCACAAAACTATCCTTGGTTTTGCTGCTGTATATAGAATCATAGAGTTGGAAGACACCACAAGAGCCATCTAGTCCAACCCCCTGCCATGCAGGAATACCTAATCAAAGCATTCCTGACAGATGGCCATCCAGCCTCTGCTTAAAAACCCCCAAAGAAGGAGACTCCACCACACTCTGAGATAGTGCATTCCATTGCCTTGCCCCAGAGTGTGGTGGAGTCTCCTTCTTTGGAGGTTTTAAAGTGCTAGAGTAGAGTTTGAAGGTAAGGAATGCAGAAATGCCACCAAATGCAGAAACAGTACTTGTTTTTCTCTGTACACTCATAGTGTGGCATAATGGTTTGAGAGCTGGACTTTGACTCTGGAGACCAGAATTCAAATCCCTGCTCAGCATGGAAACCTAATGAGTGACCCTTGGGCAAGTCACATTTTCTCAGCCTCAGAGGGAGGGAAAGGCAAACCTCCTATGAACAAATCTTGCCATGAAAACCCTGTGATAAGTTTGCCTTAGGGTTGCCATAAGTCAGAAATGACTTGAAAGCACACAACAACACTGCTGTAGTAATGTGTATTAAAAGAAAATGTGTGCCATGCCATCAAGCTGAGATTCCTTACCACTTGTCCACTGCATTGTGTTGTTTACTCCCCCCATACCTCAATGAAAAGGAATTAAAAGGAACATGAAATTAATATGAATCAAAGATAGTGGTGTCTGGCATACATTTTCCTTCAATTCTAGGGACATATCAGGAGAATGGACAGGTTATCAATCCACTTTTAGCGTGCCTATGCAACATCCTCCTTTTGTGTGTACCAATATTGGAGCCTGAATATTGGTGAAACAAGGGCCACTGAAGGTTTTCAATATGGCATGGGTCCAAGGTTATCTGATGAAATGCATCTTGCCATATGAGCCTCTCTGAACTCTAAGATCTTTGGAGGCACTTAGCTCAATCCTACCATCTCCACAGGCCAGTTTGATGGGAATGCAGGACAGGGTCTCCTCCGTGGCTGCGCCTATGCTCTGAGACTCCCTTCCTGGGGAGAACTTTCTTTTCCAGCAGGAGATTGGGAACTGATTGTTTTATATAAAGGGTTTTCCATTTTAGTGCTATACTGTTTTTAATGTCTGATTTTAAATAAACAATTTATATGGTTTTGATTTTATAGACAATTGAATATGATTTTAATCTCAAATTTCTGTATGTTTTTAGCTACATCTGTTTACTTGTATCTGTTTTGATTTTGCATGCTGCCTTGAGCCCCACTCTTATAAAGTGATTGATAAATCAAATGATTGATTCTCTTGTTATCCAAATGACTAGGGGTTCGTGGGAACCCCACTTGTGTCAGATATTAATATGGGGAATGCTCAATATGGCAGTGAGAGGTCAGGTAACTATGAGATCTTTTTGATGAAAAAATATAGCCAATTGGAAGGGTGGTGGTATCAGGGCAGGTAACACTATGGCAGCCAGTCAGGGGTGTGCAAGGTGGGCTTTCCCCTTCCAAAAATGCAGCAGTCCTTCTGACCTTGGAAGGGCAGATCCAAAACATCCTGTAGCCACTGAGGTTTTGTCCAGTTGGCCTAATCCAGTTGCTAGTCTAGATGAATCAGTTGCTGCATGGTACGTGAATACTTCTATACATCCCATTGAGTCAATGAAGCCAATGATTGACTTTAGGCTTCAGCCTGAAACAAAGCAAAAAGTCCTTTATTTTAGAGTTTCTCTTAAATATAAACTTTTTTTAAAGTCACACATTTGGCACCACACATATTACACATGTAAGTAATATTGGATTCAATGGAAAAAGTGTACATATACTCCCATTAAAGTAAATAATCTCAAGAGTAAGTTGAGCCCCCAGGGATTGTACTTTAGAAAAACACCACCAACTGTTCTGATGCTTTGAGAGCATGGTTTTCTTTTTCTCTTTGTAAAAACCAAAACACCTCTTTCTTTTTAAGTTTGGCCATGCACGGGAAAGATAGAGAGCCAAATATGGGGCTTTTGGTACAAAATTAAATTGGGATGAGGATTTTACTGCCCCTTTTACAACCACAGCATATTGGAAAATGGGCTCGTACCAAAATACCAGCAACAGAAAATAGGTGTTTTGTTCCAGCTTTCCCTCTGGGAAGACATTCTTTACAGATGCTAATTGCTGTTAAGTTATATTATTTTCCAATAAGGAACACAAGTGATTAGATGTAAGCAACAACTATGTCGGGGATCTTTCATTATATACAGAGGCACGTGAAAAACAGGGTCAACATTTTCATTAAGACTCACCATTTCCATCAGTTTATAAGTGTGCCATAAACATTCTCGCCAAAGAGCTGCTCTACATCCTAGACATGTTTTTAAAATTATTTTTGCAGTTAGTAAGAAGCTGTGCTATAGCAACTGAGCTGACAACCAGATAGCACAGCAGTTCTACCAGAATAGTTCATTATTTGCTTAATCCATAATTCACTTAAAAGAAGAACATCTAGTGATTATGCAGGAGAGTTCTGGTTCTGCAGATTTAGTTTCTAGTTATTGTTCTGCCAGTATGTCTTTTGGGGCAACTCAGTTACCCTTTCTGCATCTTCTTCTCTTTGCCTTGAAAGTGAGAATGGTAATGCAACAGCCACAAAATGGAGCCCTAGAGGATAGGTTATGAATATTTCACAGCACAATATTAACCCTTCAAATACAGTGTTTCTCACTGAAATGGCCAGAGCAGGGAGTTTTCACTGACATCTTCTGAACCTAATAGGGGGTTGATTGATTGAATGAAAGCAAATTGGATCTAAAAATGCTAGGGATTCCTCTCTGCCCCCCCTGCAGTGATACCAGATGGGCCACAAGGATGCCCCTAAAATCAGAATTACATGCCTGGCAGCAGTCTATCATATCACCTGGAAAGAAGGGCAAATGAAGAGGTGGGAAATTAGGATGACTGTTTTTTTAAAAAATGATAAGAAACAAAAGAAATAACAAATGGGCATTAAAAAAAGTATTTTAGGGTTGTGATTAATGTTCATTTGTTTCAGTTTTAAAATCTAAAGTACAGTAGTACTTTTAGGATTGTAGAGATATTTCTCAACAGCAACAAAAATAGCTCCACCAAACTCTCTTTTAGAATTGGTGTGGGTATATGTATATATGTGTGTATATACATAATTCCATATATATATATATATATATATATATATATATCTCCAAGAGCTATGATTTTATTGATGCAAGAAGTCACTGCAACAATACAGATGACAACTGTATTTCACCCTGTGATTGTGTTTAGAAGGAATGGAATTATTATTCACTATTGGATTATTCACCATTTTCCAGAGATTACAGCTGGAATCCACTCATCCCTAGGGTATGCAGGAAATTATGTGCTGAAATACATGTTGGTTCTTTGCATGACAATTGTGGGCTTTGTGCAACAAATCATGTTCTCTTGAGAGAGAGAAAAAAGACTACTTCCAGATAACCATTTTGAATGTGTGATTGCTGTTTTTGCACAGAAAACAGTGATCTTGTTTTTTAAAAAAAGCCACATAGATTTTGTGTGTGCGTGCACAAAAGGATCTTTTTGTGAAATATCTTTTCTGTGCAAGGTTTTTTGTGAGTGCAAGATTGCATGATTGCTGGGAGGGGGTTGCACAGAAAACAGCAATCTTGTACAAAAAAAGCCACATAGATTTTTGTGTGTGTGTGCGTGCAGATAAAACAGCAGTCTTCTACACATGCACTCACAGATGCTTGGATAGAATCAGTGTTTTTCACATAAATCCCTTGACACCATTTTCATGCAACTCCCCCCCCCCACAACCCAAATGCATTTCTGCATAGGCTTATTTCATCAAACACTTTGAGATGTGTAAATACTAGGCGAGAACAGTGCAGAAATATTCCTTTTTTCCACAGTGGGGAGAAAATTGTGGTAATTATTTATCCTCACTTGTGAGGACAAAATAGTCAAATATTTACATCCCTATTGCTCATGGCTGTGGGCAGTTCCTTACCTAGTGGTCAACACTGATAATTTAGATAAGAGTCACTGATTAAACAGGAATACTTAAATATTATAATATTTCGGCTTCTGCCTTGTATAGCTAATGAAGGGAACACTGTGGATATCGTATACCTTGATTTCAGTAAGGCCTTTGACAAGGTTCCCCATGACATTCTTGCAAACAAGCTTGTAAAATGTGGGCTAGACAAGTTAACTGTTCAATGGATTTGTAATTGGTTGACGGGCCGAACCCAAAGGGTGCTCAGCAGTGGCTCCTCTTCGTCTTGGAAAGATGTGGCCAGTGGGGTGCCACAAGGTTCTGTCCTGGGCCCAGTGCTATTCAACATCTTTATCAATGACTTGGATGAGGGAATTACGGGCATACTTATCAAATTTGCAGATGACACCAAATTAGGAGGAGTAGCTAATACCCTAGAGGACAGGATCAAAATTCAAAATGACCTGGATAGACTGGAGAGCTGGGCCAAAGCTAACAAAATGAAATTCAATACGGAGAAATGTAAGGTACTGCATTTAGGGCGAAAAAATGAAATGCATAGATATAGGATGGGGGAGACCTGGCTGAATGAGACTACATGCGAAAGGGATCTAGGAGTCCCCAGTAGACCACAAGTTGAACATGAGTCAACAGTGTGATGCGGCAGCTAAAAAGGCCAATGCGATTTTGGGTTGCATCAATAGAAGTATAGCGTCCAGATCAAGGGAAGTAATAGTGCTGCTCTATTCTGTCTTGGTCAGACCTCACCTAGAATACTGTATCCAGTTCTGGGCACCACAATTCAAAAAGGATATGGACAAATTGGAGCATGTCCAAAGAAGGGCAACTAAAATGGTGAAATGTCTGGAAACGATGCCTTATGAGGAGAGAATTAGGGAGCTGGGTATGTTTAGCCTGGAAAAAAGACAGTTAAGAGGCAATTATGATAGCCCTGTTTAAGTATTGGAAGGGGTGTCACGTTGAGGATGGAGCAGGCTTGTTTTCTGCTGCTCCAGAGACTGGAACACAGAGCAATGGATTCAAGCTCCAGGAACAGAGATTCCACCTCAACATGAGGAGGAACTTTTTGACAGTCAGAGCTGTTTGGCAGTGGAACACACTCCCTCAGAGCGTGGTGGGGTCTCCTTCCTTGGAGGTCTTTAAACAGAGGCTGGATGGCCATCTGTCGGGGATGCTTTAATCGTGATTCCTCCGTGGCAGGGGGTTGAACTGGATGGCCCTCGTGGTCTCTTCCAACTCTGCAATTCTATGATTCTATGATTCTATCCAAGGTGACAGATACTGCATTCAAATATTTCCATTGTTTAGTCACTCTACTAAATGCGTGTTTCAAGTGGTTAACTTCACCTTTCTGAGGCCCAGTAGAGACTTATTTGTAGTCTGATGATTTAAAAATTATCTATAGACACACACACACACACACACACACAGCTTGTGGCCAACTTTGTCAACCTCCACTCTCCATGCTCATGTTGCTGCTGTTTCAGTGCCAACTTTTCCTGCTTAGATCTTTATTTTCCATCTTAGAATGACCAGACAGAGTGCAGATGTCACAATTCTAGGTGGCCAATCAAAGACTGGCACCACAAAGAGCAAATAAAACTGACTTGTATGCAGTGCTTTCTGAACAAAGCAAACATAACAATTGACAAGTATTCAGTTTGGCATTCATTTTAAGGATTTTATCAGACAAGCCCCTTTAAATGTTCTTTTGCTGGCATAAAAAATTCAATTTTTATGCCAGCAGAAGAACTCCCCCCATCACACTTGCCTTCTCTCCTGGCAAAGGTTTCCCCAGCAATGAAAGAAGAAGTTAATGGAACTCCATTCAGTTCCTCATTCAAAATCCTGCAGGTTCTCGCGAGAAGATGCTCACGCAGGAAATTCAAAAAACAAAAACAAAAAGAACACTAAAAAAATTACACCAAACACCTAAACACACTGAAAAATCTCCAAATAATCTGGGGGGGGGTTTGTTTCATAAAAAGTGCAACACTTACCTGGATGTCGTGATCTCACCCACAAGCGTTCGCACCAGACCGGCCATTGATGCTGCATTCACATGAGTACAATGGCACGAGGTTTCACACGTCAGCAATGCTGACACTAAAGCACCATGGGTGACCAATTGACTGCTTCAACTATCAATTAAAAAATATGGTTTTTTTTGCCAGGACATAAACGCGAAAGGGCAATGTTGTGTGATATACACAACCTTTTGTGGTTATGTGGCGATGTTACGATGCAGTATGTAGTGTGTCTGATAAAGCCCTAAGACAACATGATGTGGTTTGTGATGCTTCTAGTTAGAGTAATAGTCATATGCTAACTTAATCACTCAAAGATGTATTACAAAGTTTCCGGTTCTTCAAATGGATATTGGGGGTATTTGTCTTCCAATTTTAAAAACATGCTATAGAGCATATTTCCTTGAGGAACACAGTGTCAGAAGACTGATGAGGATGATTCTGCGGTGTAATGAGCCAAACGCTCAGAAAGAGAACATGAACAGCTTAGCTAGATAAAAGGTGTTGGGAGGGAAGAGGCTTCTTCTTACTTTTTTAAAAAGGAATCATATCAAACAAAAACTGCAGAGATGTGACTTACAGAACTTTTGGATACTACCTGACTATCCAAAACATCAGAAAATTAATGCTAATTATTAAGAAACTGACCTATTCAGATTGAAATGAATATTAGATCCAAACAACATATACTTAGTCCAGTATCCTGTTTACTATAGTGGGTGGCCAGTTAGAAATACTGGAAACTGGTTTCTATCAAGTCAGACAATTGGTGCATCTAGTTCTGTTTGGCCTACACATGACCAGACCTCCAGAATTTCCCAGGCTACAGGTCTTCCCCTCTTGAAAAGCCCACAAAAAGGACAAATGGAAGCCTTCTCCAGACCTTTTTGCCCAGAGACTGTTATTCAGAGCCACTAGAGATAGCCATTATCACCAGTATTCATGTAACTCTACCTCCCTTTTCAATTATGGATTTAAAAGATGTGTTGTCTCCAGAAAGCATGTAGCAGAAGCTGAGTTACGGCTAGAAATTAATCTTTACATTCTTCCTGTCCTTTCCCCTCAGTATCTGTCCATGCATATTAGTTGGACTTCTTTGCTATATAAGTTCATATGGGACACTTTGGGCTGGCCTAGACAAGGGAATAAAATGTGGATTGGTGCAAACCTATGCCAATTAGCAGCAGCTTTCATCTTTCACAGCAATTTTTTTCCACGGTTGCTGGTGTGCAAAGCTATCTATGTTTGCTGTTCACATTCCTAACCTTGGTTCCCCCATGCAGGTCAAAGAAAGGCAAGACCTGGAAATGAAATCTATAGCATTCCATGACAGGAACAGCTTCCTCCATAGATGAAGGTATTATAATGGATTATAAAAGAGTCTGTTTGCAAGGCTCTAGATGACAATGCAGTGATTAGTAGGAGCCAGCATGGGTTTGTCAAAAACAAATCTTGCCAAACTAATCTCATATCTTTTTTTGATTGGGTCACTTGTTTAGTAGATGGTGGGAATGATGCAGAGGCTGTTTATCTGGATTTCTGCAAAGCATTTAATAAAGTCCCCAATGGTATTTTGATTAGCAAACTGATTAAATGTAGAAGAGATGGGAGCATCATCAGATGGACCCATAATTGGTTGGAAAACCATGTTCAAAGTGGCATCATCAAAGGTTGCCTTCAAACTGGAGGGAAATCTCAAATGAAATGCCATATGATTCTGTCCTGGGGCTGACACTCTTCAATATTTTTTATCACTGACCTTGGACTTTATTAGTCGCACTAAATACATCATAATGATACCACATAAACACAAAAGGGCAGGCATATCAGATGATGTCGCCCTTTCACGTTTATGTACTGGTCAAAACCTGTACTTTTTATTGACAGCTGAAGCTGTCAATTGATCCTCCGTTCTGCTTTAGTGCCAGCATTGCCACCATGTGAAACCTTGCACCATTGTACTCACGTTAATGCAGCGTGAATGGCCAGTCTGGCATGAACACTTCCAGGTGAGATCATGACATCCAGGTAAGTGATGTACCGTATATTCTTGCATACAAGACTACTTTTAAACACTTGAAAATCTCCTCAAAAGTGGGGTGGTGGTCTTATACCCCAGTAGACCTTTTCCCCTGCTGTGAGAATGACTGCTTTGCCTTTGAAGAGTTAAATGGCCCTCTATTTAGCTCAGGAGAGTCAAAATGATGTTTTTTTTCAGGGCAAGTTAGCCTAAAATTAGAATTTCTGGATTCAACTTCTCATTTTGCATCAAGTTTTGTCTATGGTGAAATTCTCTTGTCTGCCAATGTGGCTCTAAAACCATTAATGTGCTCATTCATTAATGTGCTCATTCAAAAATTTGGGATTTGATAGCTTCATATTAACCAACTTACAGTATTAATGCAACCTTACTTTCCAAAGATTGAACACCACAGAGATTTTTCAAAGTATCCCATGCTTTCTTAGCTGTTCTCAGTCCTTTAATTTCACAGACTATTCCATCATCTACAGCCACTGAGCTGGCTGGCTGGTGGGGGACAGGCTTTCCAGCCAGCTGGCTGGCTGGCTGGGGGGGGGGCAAACTCTATATTTTAGCTTAAAAATTGGGGGGTCGTCTTATGCGCCCAGTCGTCTTATATGCCGGAATATACGGTACTTTTTATGACCCTCCCCGAGTCACTTGTTAGTTTTTAAGGGTGTGTATGTGTTTTAAAAAACTTTTTGTGTGCTGTTTTTGTTTGTTTTTCAAAATTTCCTGTGCAAGTGTCTTCTCATGAGGATCTGTGGGAATTTTGAATGAGGAAGTGAACGGAGCTCTGTTCACTTCCTCTTTCATTTCTGGGAAGCCTTTGGATTGGAGGCAAGGTAAGCGCACCATGGGGAATTCTTATGGCAGCATAAAAACAGAAAAGTTATGCCGGCAAAAGAACTGACTTTTGGAGAGTGGTGTGAAAAAGTCCCTTGATGATGGGTTAGAGAAATTTTTTATCAAGCTTGCAGATGACACAAAACTGGGAGGGGTAGCAAACACATTGGAAGGTAGGAATATAATTCAAAAGGATCTGAGAAACTAAAAAATTGGGCTGAAACTAATACAATGAAATTCAACAGAGACAAATGCAAAATTTTACATTTAGGCCACAAAAATCAAATGCACACTTACAGGATTGAGGATACTTGAGTTAGCAACTGTATGTGTGAAAAGTATCATGGGATTATAATTGATAATAAATTGTGCCTCAAATTAGCACAATTCAATGATGGCTTAATGAAGGGACAAACAATGCCTCCTTGAAGAAGGCTACATTAACCCTCCAGCAAAAATGCATCAACTACCACAACGCCAAGCCTGTCTAATGCTTGGTGACTGGATTTTATCATCCAGGCAAAGATCTGGCAAACAAGTAATCAAAACAAACAAACCCCTAAACATTTCCCAACTACCTTATTTACATTCTCTGATGAAATCAACTGAAACTAATACAAGCAAGCACAACAGACAGGCAGTAAAGACACTTTCTGTGCTGCCTGCCACCGAAAATACATCTAGGTTGGAACAGGTGCAAGTGACTGCATTATTGATGACCTTCAGTATCTTGTTTTCAATTTTACAGCTGTTTTAGGCTACTGGACTCAATTTTACCTTTCTGCCCTTGGCATGTGATGAGTCAATGCATAACTCTGACAGGCTGTTATTTAGCCTTGAGTTGCCAGCATTGTGTGAAGGAAAGAAAAGATGGTGGCTTTCTACTCAGGAGTGGGGAAATGGAAGAAGAAATGATCCATGACAAGCAGCTAATTGTACCACAAAGGCATCAACATTTTGCTTTTATAGAATAACATTATGATTATATATTCAATGACAAGATAGTAATGGTCCACTGGTCCACCTAACCCAGTATTGTCAGTTGTTCTGACTGGCAGTGCCTTGTCTGGGCTTTTAGGAAAGATTTTTCCTAAACTTAATTGGAGATACCAGGATGTCATGCATGCAAGCATGTGTTCTACCATTGAATAACTACACAGGTGTTTATCATATAATACCTGGAAGGAAGTGGCCCATGCTCTGATTCTCCCATTCTTCATATACTATATCTGACATCAGAAATGTTCTACATGTGGTACTATGCTAAGATGGTTTATTATCTAGTCTGTTTTTCATCTCAGGTGCCAGCAATCTCAATTTCTACTGTAATTAGTCAAGCTGATACATTACATCTCCCAACCATTCCCACCCACACATTTGGACTGGAAGTTTTGTAGTATAAATTCTCTATTTTTCATCTTGAACTATCTTGCCCTAGCTTGTAAACCATAAGAGACAGACAGGTGTTAGGGCTTTGCCTTCTTTACCTTAATTACTATTGTCAATGAATGAAGTAGCACAAATTGACACCACCCTCTCAATTTTAATGGCTGGTTAAAAAAGAAAAAAAGAAGAAGCTGTAGGCCCATTTCATGACTTCTCACATCTTGCTGTAGCCTGTACTTGTCTGCTGCTTTTCAGTCCTTTTAATTTCCTCTTCAAGGTCTAGACTAGCCAAGACCTGAATCCCTCCACCCCAAGATAAACTAACTTCACTTTCATAGAAGTGTTTTTTTTTAAGTCTTGCATCAATTAGGTTTTAGCTGTACTTTGTTATTAATTTGATGTGAGATACCTTGGGTCCCATACTAAGGAAAAGGTGAGATATAAGTTAATTAATAAAATAAAACAATAACATTCCCACCAACACCAGCATTTTCTGTTGCCAATTGCAGGAGCATTGCCCCCAGCAGTTCACAGATGAAAACTAGAACACACGTGGCCAAGAAATATCAGAGTGTGGTCAAGATGGCAAAAGTTATTAACAAGAAATAACTCACAAGCTAGGAAAAGCTGCAGTAGATTGCTTTTGCCTGCGTCTACAGGGAAGGGCAAGATTCCACTCTGTCTTCTTCTTTCACCCCTGCTGAGTTAATTGAGTACAAACTACTTATGCACTTTGAAGTCAGTTTGCAGCAATGGAAGTAAGCCCAGGACAATGGAGGGAAGTGGGAGAAGCAGAGAGAATCCTCCCTCCTAAATCAAGAGATTCTCCCTCCTAAATCAAGACAGTTGAAGGGTATACAATCGGTACCACACACCCTACTGCACTGATCCTGGATTACTTTGCAAAGTTCTGCTTTTCTGTCCTTGGAGCACTGCTTTTTTAAATTCCACTCGCCTAATGGTCCATAACAATCTCAAATCCCAGGACCAGATTTCCCTGAGCTGATGGACTGCCTCCTTTCTCAGCTGTTAAGGAGCATTTATCTTGAAAGGAGGTCACCAGTAAAGTCAGATTTTCTCCTTTAATTATTACCTCTAAGATACTAGATTATGAGTAATTATGAACCAAACTGAATGTAAATGGGAGAATAGATAATTCTGATCGGTTTTAGAGATGTTTCAAACTGCATTTCAGTTTTCATTATCTGAACCAGCATGTCAGCATAAAGGCTATACTTAACAGGATCCTCTTTAGTGGGAAAAAAGATTGAAATAAACTCTCAGCCATTGTTAAGAACAGGAACCCTGCTAACATTTGTGCACAGCACAGAAGTTATACAGGCACACTAGCAGTTATGGTACATGATAATTAAAATTTGCTGGTATAAAATAAGTGGTAAGTAATCTTCTGGAATATATTTAGGCTTTTCTTCTCTCAGTGCTTTGGTAGTCACTTGCAGTGACAGCTGCTAGTAAGAAAGGGGCAGCTACAGTCATAATAGCTACTAGCTTACCAAAAATACAGCCCAGATCATACTAACATTCTCCACATGGCTCTTGAGTACCATTATTTATGGTTTGAGGAAATGCAGTAGTGTGAACTTGTAGCTCTGAAGCTATCTTCATTGTTACCCAAATTGTGTGGAGTTTGTGGGAACCACTCCTGTCACTCAAATTAAGATATTAATATGGGAAATTCTAATTAGCTCAAATATGGCTGCAAAAGGTCAGGTAACTATGGGACCTTTGGACCTATGTATACTGTTACTCACTGATAAGACTCCAGCCCAGGAAGTAAAATTGTTTTTATCAAAATATAATCATGGGATCATTCACACATGCACTCAAGTTTCAAGCAGTCACATAATGAAAGATAGGAAGAAGTATTGGGATAGAGGAATAGATTTCAGGATGATGGGCTATACTATACCTGTCTGAGGAGCAAAGGTTCGTGCAGAGAAGAATACTTGGGCTTGATGCTGAGGTTGCACAGAAAATAGGCAAAGTGATGGCATATAGAAAACTGTGTGCACTTTGGTTGTATTTTGGGGTAATATTTAGACTCAATATTTACCTTTAAGGGGTGTTTTGAGTGGAGAACAATGCTTGAGTGAATTTCCCAGAGTGAAAAAATGGAAGCTCCAGCTTTGTTGATTGCTGTTAATGGTTGAAACATTAAGACTGATGGGTTTCAGGCAACCTCTGCTTTGTGTGTAAGCGAGGTGTGAAGGAAAACCATTTGCAGAGTAATGGGTGTTCTGGTCACACAGTTGTTTGTGAGTATGACTCACTGCCAGGTGCATCCAGGAGAATTAGCACATTCTACCCTAACTATGGTCTGAGGGGGTTTTACATAATAACTTCCAAGGTGTGTTTGTTCTGGGGAAATTTCCAAGACCTCTTCTTAGGTTTTGAACAAACCTCCACTAGTCCCTATATTTGGGCCGTCCTGGTCTACTGCTAACCATGTGAAGTGTCAATAAAAGCCAAATAATGAAATATTGCCAATTGATGAATTATTGGTAGGGAGGGGTGTCAGGGCATGTAACATCAGGCTCACATGAACGGATGAATGGTCTCTGTAGTTCTTTCTCTGCTGTAGTAGAAAATGAAGGCTGAAATCCTGCCAATTTCTTATACATATGCACAGTCTCCTACAGAAGTGGCTAGGCATTTTTGTCCAATATAGAATGGCCATATTCAGCTCAAGATTGTGGAAGTGGAGTTTGCACATGTCTATGTGCATGATGTGCAGGCAGATTTCACACTGTTGTGCATAGTGTGCATTGTTGCACATTGCACATGAAACATACATTTCATTGAACACTGGGCTGTGCAATGTTCCAATTCATGAATGAAATGGTTTTGTACAACCACCATGTAACTCCATGAGTG
Source organism: Gambelia wislizenii (assembly GCA_030847615.1). Taxonomy (NCBI): domain Eukaryota; kingdom Metazoa; phylum Chordata; class Lepidosauria; order Squamata; family Crotaphytidae; genus Gambelia; species Gambelia wislizenii. Next base: position 309,609,210 of record JAUMIR010000004.1, on the reverse strand, counting down.
TAAATTTACACTCTGTATCCTTCATGTAGGATCTTGGCTGAAGATTTCTGTACAGTTCTCAAGGTGTATTCATATGTTGCAAAGTCTCCTGGAAGAATTATACTGCATAGAAATGTATGTGGGTTTTTCACAGAAAACCTACATTTTTGCACAAAAAATAGTGTTCTCTGTGCAAAACATACTGTTTCCTGTGCAGAAATCATGCCTTCTCTGCAAAAATTGGAGGGGGTGTGCAGAATACCCCCCCACATGTATTTCTGGGCATAATTATTTCCCCAAAAGACTTCACAAAGTATAAATACTCATTGAAAAATACAGAGAAATTTCACTGGTGTACTGTTTTTCACTCCTCAGTGGAGGTTTCTCACATGTCAGGAAAACCGTTATTCTGCTGGGAGAGGAATAGTGACAAATATTCTTTCCATAAAGCCTGGATCCTATAAGGGCACTATGCTGGCAGACCCCTCTTTTGTTGATCATACAAACAAATGTCCATGAGCTCTCTTTAAAAGTGACAGCAAGAATGAATAGTGGTGGGTGGAGAGGGAAGGCACACACATAGACCGAGGAAGAGGCACCATTCTAGCATGTACCTGACAGCAGCCAGAGCTGCCTGCCAACTCAGTGGCACTTAACATGATATTTAATCTCTTTTCAGGACAGTTTTTTCACCCACTTACTGCTTTGTCATGCACGAAAACCCATCACTGAGAAAACAAACTCATGGTAGAAATAGGAAGGCTACAGGAGGACAAAGGTACATAGCACAAGTACATGAAACAAAGATGTGCCCCCACAGACACTGTCAGAAAAGTGATAAAAATAAAGGACAATTCTCAAGTGGAGATATCATTTGAATATGATATAATCTAACAGCCACACCACAATGATTGTCCAATGCTAGTTGTTCCACTGAATTGTAAATCCCTTGGGAATGGAGTTGTCCTTTTATACAGGCATAACTCCATCTTGCCTTGGCCCAGAAGCAGAACGGCCCTCTCTCCCTCCAAACTGCCATTGTCCTGGTGAAGGAGAAAGAAAAGAGAATACTAGTCTTAATCCCTTCTGCTATTGCCATCCCCTTTCCGTTTGTATCATGTCTTCATTAGATTGTAAGCCTGAGGGCAGGGAACTGTTTTATTGTTCTTTTTCTTGTAAAGCACCATGTACATTGATGGCACTTTGGAAATAAAAGATGATGATGATGATGATACGTTAGACTGAGCCATGCACACTACTGGCACTAAGTGTTTTCTCATTAAGGATATAGGTAAAACCAGAATTTGTTGGTGTGGAGGAATTAGAGTGTCCCTTTATTTTTTGAAACTCTATGAAGTTAACACCCTTAATTTTACTGTAGCAGATCAGCAGTCTAAGAATGTGTGACTACATTGTACATTACATTGCCCTAAACTCCAAGTAACAAAAGAGGCAGCTAGCTTCAAGTTAAACAACTTAGAATTTTACTCATGACTGTGCATTTACATTTGCTTTGAGAGCTTAAATTCCAACTAAACTAATGAATAGGCCTGGGTGAAAGAGAGAGAATCCATCTTGACTCACCAGCAAAAGGAGTAGAGACAACAACACAGCTGTCAAAGAAAAAGGCAAGAGAGAAAAACATAGAAACTACAGGATTTGAGAAGGGAAAAATCTCTATATGACCAAAACCAACTGGGGTGCACTAGGTCATATGATCTTGTTGATTAGTTGCAAATTTAGGAGATTATAAGACACATCAATACAGTATTATAACAATGCCATGAGATTGCAAAAGGGCTTCTTTATGAGGTGACATAGTACCCCAGAGTTATGCAAGCATTCTGCTGCTGTTACGATGGAGTTCTTTTTTATTGTCAGGGAGAAGTTGAAAATTGATCTCCTGTAGCATTTGTGTTCCAGGTTTTTGAGTGTGTGAAAAGGTGCCCCATTCTGCTGGCGTGATTCCAGAGTCAGTGGGTGCTCCTGCCAGAACACTTCCGGGTGCATACATTTTCTTTTTTAATTTTGGTGTTTGGGTCTTTTTAGTGTGCTCACATCTTCTCACAAGACACACCAAAATCTTGTTCACAGAAAAATGTGGAAGTAAGCAGCACAAGTACTCATATTGCCAGATTCTTGGGACAATTTTGTATCCCTATCACAGCAGCATGTGAAAACATGTGTCATTGTGGCAGAACATGAATGGTGTAAAATATAGTGCCACAATAATGTTTATAGGCGCTCGTCTGACAATCTCCTAAGAGAGAGAGAAAGATTTCAAAATGGAGGAAATCCTGTTCTACTTAGTACCCCCTTGCCCTAATTGCAACAGAGTGTTCAGGGGAGAAAGAATGTTGAATTTTCCAAAAGTTGGAAGGTTTTTCTTCCTGGATGGGGAAGTTCTGATGGTGTTGGTAGAATGACTGCTTATATTTGCAGGGTTGCCAAAAAAGAGAAGATGCATAATCAAAGAAGATGACAAAAGAAGATACAAGTTTCCATAAAAATATCTCCTAGTTTATAAAGAGCCAGTGTGGTGTAGGGGTTTGAGTGTTGGACTAGTACTTTGAGTGACCAGGTTTGAATCCCTGGTGTGCCATGGAAACCTATTGGGTGACCTTGGGCAAATCATACTCTCTCAACCTCAGAGGAAGGCAAAGATAAACCCCCTCTGAAAAAATCTTGATGAGAAAACCCCTTGATAGGTTTGCTTTATGATCACCATAACAAATATAAAATATATTTTACCATAATGGGGAATACTGTGTCCAGATGGGCCATATACAGCTTAAAGCCCCTGGCTTTCACTTGTTGATTTTGGAATGAAATTAGTCTTGGACTGGTAAACCCTCAACTAGAGGACATATGGAAACACTGTATGTGTTGAGTAAGATGAGGGAAGCAAAAAAAAAATCCAAGGTTCAGCCTCAGGCATTTTCGAGCAGACTTGGAAAAGCTTCCTGTCTGCATCTCTGGAAAGCTGCTGCCTGTCATTGTAGACCAGGGACCATGGGCCTAATCCATAGAATCATAGAATTGTAGAGTTGGAAGAGACCATGAGGGCCATCCAGTCCAATCCCCTGCCATGCAGGAAATCACGATCAAAGCATCCCCGAGGTGGAATCTCTGTTCCCGGAGCTTGCATCCATTGCTCTGTTTTCCAGTCTCTGGAGCAGCAGAAAACAAGCTTGCTCCATCCTCAGCGTGACACCCTTCAAATACTTAAACAGGGCTATCATATCGCCTCCTAACCATCTTTTTTCCAGGCTAAACATACCCAGCTCCCTAAATCTCTCCTCATAAGGCATGGTTTCCAGACCTTCCACAATTTTAGTCGCCCTTCTCTGGACATGCTCCAATTTGTCAATATCTTTTTTTTGAATTGTGGCACCCATAACAGGACACAGTATTCTAGGTGAGGTCTGACCAAGGCAGAATAGAGTGGCACTATTACTTCCCTTGATCTAAACACTATACTTCTATTGATACAGCCCAAAATCGCATTGGCCTTTTTAGCTGCCACATCACACTGTTGACTCATGTTCAACTTGTGGTCTACTAGGACTCCTAGATCCCTTTCGCATGTAGTCTTGTTCAGCCAGGTCTCTCCCATCCTATATCTATGCATTTCATTTTTCCGCCCTAAGTGCAGTACTTTACATTTCTCCGTATTGAATTTCATTTTGTTAGCTTTGGCCCAGCTCTCCACTCTATCCAGATCATTCTGAATTTTGATCCTGTCCTCTAGGGTATTAGCTACTCCTCCTAATTTGGTGTCATCTGCAAATTTGATAAGTATGCCCCTAATTCCCTCATCCAAGTCATTGATAAAGATGTTGAATAGCACTGGCCCCAGGACAGAACCCTATGCCATCCCACTGGTCACATCTTTCCAAGACGAAGAGGAAAGATGCATTACACCAAGAAGAGGAAAGATTCCATTCTGCAGAGTTCTGCTATCCAATCTGTGGAGCTTCTTCTGCCTTTATCTCTGAGCAGAGCTAGAGAGTGATTCATTTTGCTAACAAGGTACTGTGCTATCTATCTATCTATCTATCTATCTATCTATCTATCTATCTATCTATCTGCAGCACTGAGTGGTTTTTTTTGGGGGGGGGGTTTGCCTGTAATGGCCATGTCTGTAATTCACTACTTTTCAGTGGAATGAGAATGGATTGTCTGTCCATGATTCGTTGCCCTCTGTGTGTACTGACTTAGTCTGAGCAATGGGAAGGGAAGAATCATGTGGTTGTCTCATCATGCAACAGCCATGAAGGTTTGCTCTGTAGGTTCTTGATATTTCTCAGAATTTCCAAGGTGCAATACCTGCATTGGCTGCTTGAGAAACCAGCAATCACTTTCTTGCTATTTTCCAATGCTACAGTAGTAAGTGTGTAACAAATATCCCAACATGTTAACATTTTCTGGATGGCAGTGATAGTAACGAACTATTGAGTCATCAGTATAATAAAAAAACCAATTCCTTTTCAAAAGTAACATTCTCTGATGAGAGATAAAATGGGTTTTAAAGTCCAAGAAGATTTTACATGAAATAGGAATTTTGGTGTTCAGACTGGGGAGATGTTGCATGCCTGGATACTGTTGCACTGGGCAAATTGCCATGTCTGGACTCAGCCACTTTGGTTCTGCTCCTTTCTGTGTTTTTAAATTTCACTCAGTGCTGAAATTCACCTCCTGAGACTCTTTCCAAACTGGTATTTGGCTCTTGATTGAAAAGAGTTTCTCACCTCTACTTTACACAATAGTGAGCTGGAGAGACCTATGATCTAAGTCAGTATATGGAAGCTTCCAGTATTTGTATGTGTTTCTTTGCCTCTGAAGTGTTTGGTTGTTTTATTGCACTCTTATAATAATGGCATATACATATATATATATAGATCCAGAATATCAGGTTTCTTCACTGTCCAAGCTTTCACAGCCATACATAGAAGTAGGAACCCTGGTGGCGCAGTGGTTAAATGCCAGCACTGCAAGTCACCACGTTTCAAGTTCGACTCCAGCGAGCTCCAGGGTTCACTCAACCTTCCATCCTTTCGTAGGTTGGTAAAATGAGTACCCGGCTTGTGGGTGCAATTAGCTAACACACATTGGAAATTGCTTAATGCAGTATAGATGTGTAAATTTGCTATTGCTTAAAACAATTTGTAAGCCACTCTGATAGCCTTGTAAATTTGCTATTGCTTAAAACAATTTGTAAGCCACTCTGATAAATAAATAAATAAATAAATAATCTCATTTAGGCTGCTTTTACCTCAGCAGATTCTGATTTGACATTTTTACAGAGAGGTAAAAACCAATCTAATGCACAATCTCAAAACTGTCCACTGGTCCAACTTCATGCAAGACTTAATATTATTCCTCCTGTTCATTGTCTTCACTCCCCACCTAGGAGATGTTTAGGTTATCCCCATATTTGGTAGCTATATATCAGGGGTGGGTAACTCTCCAGATCTTGATGAATGACTACAGTAGCAAGGCAAGCTGAGACTGATAGGAACTAGAGTTCAACAACAGGTGGGAGCATAGATTGTGCATGAATATTATAGATGATACCCGAAAGTGGGCCACACTAAGCAAAGGAAAAAATCAAACAAACTAAAGAGTCTACGGTATCCCAGTTCAAGAAGGGCTGTGTGTCTGTGGAGACCTAGCTCTGGAAGATATGTTACCCAAAATTAGAGGGTGTCCATGCGAACCCACTAACACACTAATATTAAGATTAGGAATTAATATACTTGACTTGGCAATGCTAGAGGTAGGTAGCAGCTGGACCTTTTAAACCTATGAATCTCTCAGGTCATTTCACAGTCTTGGGGCAGCTGACAAAAAGGTCCTCTAGGTGACTGTTGCTAGTCTAGACCTGGCTGGTTGAAGTAAATGTCTCCGAGAGGACCTGAGTGTACAGGGTGGATTGTATAGGAGGAGACAATATTCAGTAAAGAAAGGATATAGATATAGATATAGATATAGATATTTAATGTTAATTTTAGTGCATCTGTGCCCTTTCCTTGGTGTAATAAGGCACAAATGACAAGATAAAAGCAATCCAGTATCTTGTTTCCTACAGAGGACAGCTCTAGGAAGCCCATAAACAGGACTTTAGGGCAATATCATTCATCCATTGGTGTTCAGAAATGCACTGTCTCCTTTTTACTGTGGCTATGTGTCTTATTTTATAGAAGAGTATTTAAGAGCTGTAAAAGGACAGTCTTGTACTGGAAGCTGTCCTCTATTTGAAGGGCTGTCCAATCCAGGTCCAGTTAAACTCAATTACTAGGAAAGATATGAGGTGACTTTAGATCTTTTGTTGACAATTGATACATAAACAGGCACATATCACTTAGTCACAGTCTTCCCCATTATGGTGAGATGCATTTTATTTGTGTTTCAATCATTTCAGTATGTGCATCTAGTAATGTAGTGGTTTGAGTGTTGCACTGGGATTCCAGGAGACCTGCCCAGCCATGGAAACCCCATTGGATGACTTTAGGCAAGTCACATTCTCTTTCTCTCTAAGAAGAAGGCAATGACAAATTACTTATGAATGAATCTTGCTAAGAAGACACTATGATAGGGTTGCCATAAGCCATTACCATACGTCAGAGTTGACTTGAAGGCACATAACAACAAGAAGAAGTCTATAAACATAAATTGTCCTATCCAACTTTGTCCTCTTCTGTCCTTTCTTCATGCCACATTGCTTTTCTCTGTTTTGGTAATGCATAACTTCCATTGTTATCCATCTGGAAGCGTCTTTATGTACAAGTGTAATTTACACAACAGTTCCTCTTTTGCAGTGATAAGAATGAAAAGCACAGCAACACTATATGTACAGCCTATGTGCATACATGGAGTGCTGGATCAAATGACTCTTTATGTTCATGGAGGTAATGTGGTGGAGTTTTCCCCATTCCTCTCCCACATATATTACCATGTGCTTAATAGGGTTCTCAGTGAAATGAAAGCAGTAGAAAGTAGCTGGAAACTTGCACCATGTCATTGCAAACAGTTGTGAAGTGTACTATTCTGGTAGGGTGTAAATGGAGATTTCTGTAGATGGCCATACCATTAATTCTGGATGAGAAAAAGACTATGGAGCAGGAAAGAGGTTAAAGGAAAGTCATATTATTGAAGGAAGGACATAGTAGGACAAGTGCCTTAAGTTTCTTTCTCTTCTGACTCGTCTTTTCCTGTTTAGAAGATCAAGTAGAAGAGTCCAAAATGCATCAAAATGTGTGTAGTGTTACACATATTGGCATTAATCTGTCTTTTCCCTTCCAGGAATTTCTCAGCATCTGCAAACAGAATGTCAACCATGAGGTACAATCTCCTGCTATTTCAGTTCTACCTCCTACCCCTGCCAAATCCCTGGTCACATCAACTGACAGTTGGGCCAAATACCTTCTGCAAATGTGTTTTCAGGCTATACATAGCTTTTCTTACAGCCATTCTGAATGTTATTGCCCAAGTTTTTACTGGGCTGGTAAACTGAGGTTAAGCTACTGCACATCAATGGTGGGGAGATGATTGAATATGTTGCCACATGCTCTTTATAAAAAAAATTAAGAACCATTTGAAAAAAAATATATTCCCATGTCTGTAAACAGGCTAAACGAGAACCTTTTTCTTGACTCCTTTTTTGTACATGGAGAGAAAGTTCTGTATGAAGCATTCAGTCTTATGAACAACTGTCTCACGGCTGATGTGTAGTCATGCATTTACCACTCAAGTGAGTACTCTACTTTTTCTTCCGTATGTATATTGCTTAGCACAGAAGAGAGGGATGTAATTGGCTACAGTGGGAAACAAAATATTGGATCAGTTGATAGGTGGGCAAAAGGCCGCTCACCAGAGCTTGAACTACAACTCCCATCAGACCTAGCCAACATAGCCAATGGTAAGGAATCATGGGAACAGGCCATCCATTTCTAGATGTCCACACATATCTGATTAGATTCCAAAAACAAAATATAATTAAAAATATAATTAATTTAAGAACTTGGGGGCTTACCACACTCTTAAGTAAAGCAGCAATGCAGCAGGAAGGTTCCATCTTCCATACTTCCTTACCGCATGATGTAGTTGTTCTTCTGGTGTTCTGCCCTTCTGGTCCCATGGAGGACTGAGGTAAAACCATGTCTTTTTTGCTAATGGGTTTTTCCAGTTAGCAAAAAGATGTGGTTTTACTTCCTTCTTCCACAGGACTAGAATGAAATAACAATGTCATGCAATAAGGCAGCATGGAAGACGGAACCTTCCTACTGCACTGCCATTTTACTTCAGAGTGCAGTAAGCCCATTGCTATTTACATCATGCAGAATGAGTTGTATCTGCAAATCAATTTGTCAGGTGAGAACTGGGTCTCAATTTATCATAAACAAATAATGTCCATTTTCCTGGAAAGTCTAGCCTTAACCAAGCCTAACTTTTCCATGACATCGGTTTTCCAAACCCACCGGTAACAGTGTAGACCAAGTCTGGGAATTGTGCAGCTCTCCAGATAGCCTTGAACTGCAACTCCCAGCCTTCCTCATTATTAGTTTTGTTGGTTCCTAGATAACCAACAAAGTAATTGTCTTGTGCTTTGGAGGTGGTTCCTCCAATGGTTACTAAAAAATGTTGTAGTTCCTCTAAAAGTCTGTAGACTTTTGTCCTATTCAGCACTCAAGTTTTTGCAATCTTGATGTTTCCATGGTGATAGATTCCTTGTATGGCTAACACTATTTGTCTACTTTGCTCTTCTTTGCAGAATCCTATTTTTGTTCCCCTCCCAGCCTCTGACTTCCTTTTCCTTTGGTCTCCATTTGTATGCCAAAGTGAACAAGCACCTCATTCTGATGTGGCTAGAAACAGATTACATATGATTCTTAAACACCAAAGAGTAACAAGAAATAGTGCACACCTGGAAGCCAAGGTAATAAATCCCAATAGCTTAGACAGAAGAAAAGCAGATGTTAGAGTTCTGTGGTTTTCTGTCAGCAAAGAGAATATTACAGTCTACTGACTGTCTATATTATTTTTGGCTGTTTCCCTAGATATGTGATGCTGATCAAAATAGATGTTTCCAAGCAGACCGTACAATGTGTTGATAATTCTGATGTTGGTGAATTAGACTTGGTATGCCAGATACGAATACTAGTGTCTAACGATTGATTGAACTCGCAGTTCTGTCCAGTAAAAATGAATCACTCCAAAGACGGTATTTTCAGCTACATGTTCCCTAAGAGAGACATCAGGCATTTCACTGTAAAGGTATTTTCCTAAGGCCAATAGTGGCCCAACAAGAGTCTATTCCAGGCAGAATTTTTGGAATTGAAACAAATGTGAATAATTTAACATGAATGAAGGTAGGATATTTTCAAGTACAGCCTCAATTTTTTCTTTCCAGCATAGTTACTTTAGTTTCAGACTTTTTATTAATATTTGAGTTATGTTGCAGGAAATATTTATTACTCCATTTCTAATAAAGTTCCCTTTCAATTATAATTTTTAATTATAAAATGTAGATTTCATTGAATCATAGGGATGGAAGAGACTCTAAAAGCCATCTAATCCAACCCCCTGCCAGTTCTGAACATTAAACTATATCTCTGGTCTGCAGACAAAACAGTTTATACAGAATGTATAGTAAGATTCATTATATTACTAGGAAAAATATTCAGATGTAGCTATGTTGGGCATGCAGCAAAATACAACAAAATCCCAAATCCACAAAATGTTAATACTTTTATTGGCTAACAAAAATGCATAAAATACATCATACAAGCTTTCAAAGCTTCACTGGCTTCTTCATCAGGCAAAGATGTTAAAAATCATACAGGGCTACATTTTGTCTGAGATGTTACTTTTGTTGTCAGTTAAGTTTGTCTGGAGGGATCTCAATGCAGGCAGAGGCCACTCCCCTTCTTGGCCATGTGAGGACTAGGGACAAAGGGCAGTAAATGATAGATAATAAAATTTCACCTCCATTAGCAACAGAAAAGTAACTTCCTTTGAGAACTAGGCTGTCTTCTCCTGTGCAAAGCTAACTGCCCTTTTCTTAGCTACAGAACATTGAATTTTCCAAGAAGTCTTTGTACTGTTACCATCCAAACAATGTCTGGGCAACCAGCCAAAGGCTGATTACTACACAGCTGATAGCAGAGGCACAGCACAGTCAAACTAATTACAGGCAAAGGAATCAAGACAGCGTGAAGTCAGACATTTACTTTACTAGCAAGCAAAACACAAGTCCACAAGCAAAGTCCAGTATACAAGATCCAGGTCTGGCAAACAGAGTTCAGGGTAGTCCAACAGAATCCAGGTCAGGCAAACAGAGTCCAGAATAAACAAGCACAGTCCAGGTCAAACACAGCAAGCAGGAACATGATGGATAATCAGGTAGGTCAGATAATCTCCGACAACCCCTGGAGGGCAGTGCTGCATAATTAATGGCTGCTTCCTATAAATATGCTGAGACCGCCTCAAGCCCTCCTTTCATATCTCTGTGCTGTGAAAAATTTACTAACCTTGGCTTTTGCAGGAATTTCAAGTGGACTGTTTCTCCAAATGTCCACAACTCATCAGACTTTATTAACAGTTCAAATCATTATAGTAGGAAGGCTTGCACAAAACGGACTTCCTGGTCACTGTTATAAGTCATCTACACAACAATTTTGAATGTGAAATAGCCAGCATTTTATACTTTCTTGGAAACTTCACAACACAATTTGTAGTTAAAAATGCATTAATTAGGATTACTTTTGTTGTCGCTTGTGAACATTTTTTCCTCTGAAACTTCCTTCATAGTGGTTGATGTTCCAACCCTCCCACTCCCCCCCAATTTTTGTCTCTGTCTCCAAGTGAAAATTGTCTAATGAAAGCTCTCTCCTTCTCCTCCTTCTCCCTCTTTCAAGGTGCATCTATACATATAAATTGAGACATGCAACTTTTGTGCCAGTTTGTATCAGAAAACTGGCAATATCACCAACCTGCTTTTTGGTGTTATCATGTACTTTGGACCCCCTGGCTCCATCAAAATGGCTATTTGCCATGACTGCTTTTTACTTGGATGCACATAACCTTGCTTATTCTACAAGCATACAGAGTATATCAGGGCCATATTTTCTAATAAAAATAAATAGTGCTTGAGGTTTATTGAGATTTTTTAAAAGATTATTTCAGTTCAAGTTTGTGCATTAGTTTGGAAACAATTAAGCGACTGAAATGAATGGGGCATATACAGTCCAATTCCATTTGCTCAGAAATGAATGCCATGAATAACAAATGGGTATGAATGCATTCATTGTTTGTTGCTCACATTCACATCTTTTGATTACCAATTTAGACATGGGAGCCTTGCTTTTTCTAGAGTGGTAGCTGATCTGATTTCCATGGCTGTTTCTGGTAGCTACCATTTTAAGTTGCCCAGAATGCTCTAGATGTTTCATTATTCCAGGACATGGTATGGTGGTTGTGGTTTCCACATGCCAGTGCTGTTCAGTCTGCACAACTCCCCGCCGCCTTTTAAACTAAGCATGATGATTTTCATATAGCATCCAGGATGGAAAAGGTCCTTTAAAACCCTGTTTCCTGTAATGGTGTAAATGATACCATCAGAGACTAAGGCTAATATTTGCATATTTCCACATTTTACTTGACTTCTTGCCCATACATCTCATGAGGTATCTTTCTCATTCCTTTTAAGTGGTGTTTTGACGTTACCAATGGATATTCTCAGAGCAAATATGCCATTCCCCTTTATCCTGTTCATATTCATTCAGTGCCAGGAGCGAATTCAATGCTGTACTGAACACAGATGCACACTCCCACTCCAGAGCGATTACAATCCAAATAAGGCTCATAGGTTAAAAGTGAAGGAAAGGGCAGAACTGGATAATGGAGCAGGTAAAAGTGCATTCAGGATTAACTGGCAAAAGATACCACAAAAGGAACAAAAAGTAAAGGTTTGCCATCAGTTCAGGTCTACTGGCATTTCTACATACATGAAGGAGGCCTTAAGATGAAAATGGTCATCTCACTCTGCATCCAATATTCATAAACATCTGTGCATTGGAACATCTATCCAATTCAGTAGGGAACGATGAGCACTGTAACACGTATCTAGAACTTGGAGTCATCTGCTGAAACTGAATGATGAGAGATTCAGGGAAGATGCAAGGAAAACAGTGCATAGGTACATAATTCGCTACAACAAGATGTGGTGATTGTTGCCAATTTGGTTTAAACTGTGATGCGACAGATTCATAGAGGATGGGGCTATCAGTGGCTATTAGTCATGATGGATGGATATACTTGTATATTTATACAGGTTGCCCCCCTCCCATATCCACAGGGGATATAATCTTGGACTTAACATGGATGCTTGAAACTGTGGATAATAGTGAACCCTATTGAAATGAATGACTTCTGGCCCAACTTCTGGTGGAAGCATACCATAGAATCTTGCAGGAGAACATATAAAATGCCCCGAGATGACATTTTGGGGGATGTGAATAACTGAAACCATGGATGTTGGTCCTGTCGATGTGGGGGTTGGCCTGTAGTTACATCTTTCCCTCTACAGCCAGAGGCACTATGTAGAGGCAGTTCCAGTTGGTTGGGAGCACATACAGAAAGATATCATACTTGTGTTTTGCTTGTGGTCTTTACAAACAGGATGCTGGAATACATAGGCCTTTGGTTTAATCCAAGATGGCTTATCTTACGTTTTTAGAGAGGTAGAGGAATTTTTTTAAAAAAACATATGCAGTAAAGTTGTTAACATGGTAGCTAGGCTCAGATTTTAAGATTAAGATCATCCCCCAGAGCCTGCAAGGTAGATATTGGTGACAATTTTTGAGATCAAAATTGTTTGTTACTTATTAGTACCACCGATAGTGACTGCAAAGTTGTTAATCTACCTTGGGAGCTCTTCCTGAGTTAAAAGATAAGATGGAACCACACAAACAAGCTGATTGCATAGCAGAAGTGATGAAGTTGTGATTGTATGGGACTGCAATTCTCAGATATCCTGGGTTGGTTGTGTGTTGTGTCGTGATTGCTGCGCAGCTAATGAACTAAGCAGGCTGCAGCCTGAGCATTGGCTGGTTTCCCATACATCAGAGGAAGCTTCCATGCCTGAATCATGCCATGATGCTAAGGATTGCTCAAGACAATATATCTGCATGGTATCCGGAAGCAGGACTTATGGAGTCAAAGCTCTGGGACATTTTAATTAACAGAGACAATGAAATCACCAGTCAACCCCGTCCCTTCTAAGTTTAGCCACAGCACTCACCGTGGACCCTTCACTCTGTACAATTATTGTATTTTCCAACCACTTTACTGTGGCTGCATCCTTTAAAGTCTTGGAATTTGTAGTTTGGTGAGACACTACAGCTCTCCAGCAAAAAATCCTAAATGCCTCATGAAACTACACACCCCAGGATTCCATAAGATGCAACCATGGAAATTAAAGTGCATCAAAGAAATATAATTGTGTAGTGTGAAAGAGACCAGTAGCTGGCAAGCAAATGGATTTTTCTACCAAAAGTGTATTGTTGAGTTCAGCAGTTCACCTACCTGGGAAGCATCATCTCCTCAGATGCCAAGATTGACAAAGAGATCGATCACAGATTAGCAAAGGCATATAGTGCATTTGGAAGACTTCACAAAAGAGTCTGGAGCAATAAACACCTGAGACAAAGCACAAAAATCAGTGTGTATAGAGCCATCGTACTGTCTATCCTCCTTTATGGATCTGAAACATGGGTCACCTATCACCACCACCTACGACTCCTCGAGCACTTTCATCAGCGCTGTCTACGCACAATCCTAAATACACACTGGACTGACTATGTGACGAATGTTGCTGTCCTTGAGCAAGCAGGGATCACCAGCATTGAGGCCATGATATTGAGAACACAGCTGTGCTGGGCAGGGCACATTTCTAGGATAGAGGACCATCGCCTCCCAAAAATACTACTCTACGGTGAACTCGCCATGGGTCAGCGTAAGAGGGGCGCTCCAAAAAAGTGATACAAAGATTCCCTGAAACAACATCTCAGGCTTGGCCAAATTGATCACCAACAGTGGTCCGCCCTGGCCTCACATCGGGAGGCGTGGAGACGCACTATCCACAATGCTGCAACCTTATTTGAGAACTCACGTCGAACAAGTCTTGAAGAGAAACAACAACGCAGAAAGAATCACAACCCAAAAACATCACCCAAGGAGACCTTCTGCTGTGCTTTTTGCAACCGGACTTGTTTATCTCGGATTGGCCTTTTTAGTCATCAGCGCGCTTGCAGAAAGCGCGGGATGAGTCCTTCCTGAATCTTCGTTTGCGAAGAAAAGCCAGAGAGAGATTGTTGAGAGCTAACTTTGTTATACTGTAAATTATTGTGGGTTAGATTGCTCATAAATTCACAATTAAGACCAATTAGCTTAACAAAAGACCAGCTTCTGTTCGTTAAAACTGATTTCTTGATATGGACATCATTAACTAAAATTTTACACTCACCTCAAGTGTGTGTGCAGCTATGGGGATTATCACGTGCACCTGCATTTCACAATTTAGCTCTGTACAAGAGAGGGAATCCTTGCCACGTGACCAAAGAAAAGTAAAAGATCACAAGTTTAAAGCTCAGAATTGTTAGAAATTCAAATTCACTTTGAAGAAAGGAACCCTATTTTTGCTCTCAAATACACATGGTTTAAATATTAATCTCATCATCTTAAATGTTTCTATAGAAAAGAAATATTTTGGCCATTATTAAAATCATCACTTTGTTATCCTGAGGTTGTTAAACTACAGTACTTAGTTTTCTGGCTTCCTTCAAAACAATGTTTTAATGCAAATCTGAATCTGGTTTTGTAAATGATTATCTTTTCTCTGTTACACAGCTGTAAGGCTGTAAGTATGTAACAAGATGCTACAGCAAGCTGGTTCAAAGCAAATGTTTATTTGTACTCTTGACATGTTGAGGATCAGTTAGCAATGTATTCATGCTTAGCCACCATCTGCTTATTATATTATTGAAATTCTTTGACTGCTGTTATTATTAATACACTTTTTTTTTTAAATGCATCAGAACAGCATTATGTTTTAACATGACTGAGCCAAAAATGAAGGCACTGGCCGATGTGAGGCCAGTGTTAGCTTACACATTTGGAAGGATAATTGAACAAAGTGGTGTTGGACCAGAACTTGAAAGATCCAGGTTCTTGTCTCCACTCAGTCATGAAATTCCCTGAGTGATCTTAGCCCTGTACACATTATTTGATGAACCATATTCTCCCACACAAACCTGCCCATGTTTTGAGATCTTCTGGGAAGGCCTTCTTTGTGTCCCTCACAGATACATTTGGTGGGAACATGGGAAACAACCTTCTCAGTTGCTGCTTCCAGACTCTGGAACACTCTTCCAGAGAGGATAGATTGGCACCTTTCTTACTATCTTTCCACAAGTATGTAAAACAATTTTATTCTGGTAGGCCATTGAGAATTGATTTTTTTAAGAGGAAACCAGCTTTGTATAACGTGCTGGACTTTTATTTGTTGCTGTTGTTAATGGTTTATATTTTAATTTGGTTTTAATGTTATGATGGTTTAATTACTAACTTTTGTATGCTGTGGATTTTTAACTATGTTTTTAAACTTTTGTAACTAATCATCCTCATCCTCATCAGCCGCCACCTCTGGGCTTGTCTAAATGAGGCAATATAATGTGGATTGGTGCATAGTAACACCAATTTGAAGCAGCATTCATTAGTCTCCATGTTTTTTGGGTTTTTTTGCAAGATCACTGGTATGTGAAGCTATCCATCTATGATGTTCACATGGGCATGCCTGTGAATCAATATGGTGGCCATGAGTGAATTACTCACATTTTTATTCTCCACAAGTTGTTGTCGTCAAACAGTATTTTTTTTTTAGTAGGAAATCTAAGGTGCAGAAGTGTGACCTTCCACTTGAATAAGCTTTTAAAAAGCTGTTTTGTTGCCTCAGCACATAATAACTACTGTGAAAAACCAACATGGTGGTTACAGCCACTTTGTTGCTGGCAAGCTCCACCCCCTGTGCATGTCCAACCAATCAGCTTTCCACTTTCGTTCTTATCAGGAGTGTGTTGCAATTCAAATTGGTTGTCCCAGTGAGTAGGAATGTGCATTTCCCTTGCATTATTAAAAAAAAAAACCTTCAGGAAAAGTTGTGAAGGCTTTTCCTATGCAGTATATGGCATCCCCCCCCCTTTCTGAATACAGCAAATCACCATGGGATCCCATATTTTCCTCAAATTCTATGAAGAGTATTTTCACTGTTAGCCCCCTGTCTCTCTTTCAACCTAACCTACCTCACAGGGCAGTTGGACAAGAGTCATGCATGCGTCTTTGATCTCACTGGAGGAAATACAGGCTATAAACATGATAGACAGACAATAGCAAGTTTGGTGATTTGAAATTTACTTCTAAGTAACATATATAGAACTTGAAATATTAGACTAAACTAAGATTTAGGTCCAAATTCTCTTTTAGTCCTGACTAGAGTGGGCCCATTCAATCTTTTAGATTTATCTATGTGTCTATGGGTCTATGGTAGTCACCGTGTGTGTGTGTGTGTGTGTGTGACACCCACACACACCCACACACACATTTCAGGACCAAACATTCTAAATGTTACACTTCCATCAAACGCTGAGCCTTTACTGTACTGGCATGCCTGCATTTCAAATCTTGAAATGTTGCTAATGTTCATTTTCTTCTGATTCCGTATGTAACCTGTCAATTTGCAACATAACCTCAGAGCTCTGACCAACACCACAACACTGTAACATATGTCACTCTTATGCTTGTTTTCCTGATATGAACTTCAGAATAATAGGACATGAAAGAATAGGCATTCGAACTTATATCTTAGGCCCTGAATTCATATCTTGGGTCTATTTCCAAATTCCCATAGCTATACACTGGTAAATACATTACAGGATGTTTCCCCCCACTTCAATTTCAGGTTTGGTGGAAATGTTTTTACACCATTACTTGAATCCACCTACACGGTACTGCTTCCATAGGGTTATCCACATTACTATTCTGAGTAGCTTTGGCAGGCCTCAGGATAGTGGCAAGGTACTGGCACCCAGAGAATTGCTCTGCTTGTCTGGATCTACAGGAGGAGACAAATATGAGAGCAAGGAGCACTGGAAGAGGTAGAAGTTTGATTTTTTTTGTATGAGATGGCACCCATCTCTAGCCATTCTCATTTGCTCTTGGGGATTTTTGGCTCAGCATAAAGGCTTCAGTAGGTACACTACACCTGTGCAAGACCAGTGCATTAAAAAGCAAGGGGTGAAGGGAGAGGCCTGGGAAAAGAGATGATGGGTACCATCTTTTTGTGCTATTTGCAGAAAGGCAGGGAGTGGAGCATCAGCATGATGACTCACAAGCCTTTTTTGTTTTACAAGCCTTGGCAGAGGTGGCATGAAAGCTGGGGGGAAAAAATCTCCCTGAGAGCTGGCAAGAAGCTTTCCACAATCCCAAACAACAGCAGATGGCCTAGAAAAACTCCCCATATCTTACGTGTGCTGTAGGTATGGACCATATAAGAGATAATTCCTGACAGAAATGGTAGCAACTGCTTTGCTGCCGAACCCCTAGCTCTGGGTTACCACATCATCTGGTCAGCAAAGTTGTTCAAATTTTGAACTGATGACAAGGGAAGGAATTCTTTACCAAATCCATTCTTGAAGGAATCAATGAGTAATTTTACCAATTTTCTTCCTGCTGAAAGGAAGCTTTCAAAAACTACCAGTAAGCTGTTTTCAAAGACTATTCACAGTTCAGGGTTTACTTGGTGCAAAATGTGTGTGTGTGTGTGTGTGTGTTTTAATGCATAATATGGCATATTTTGTGCAAGAACAGCATTTTCTGCATAGAAAATAACATTTCCTTGCAGAAATATTATTGTTTAGTGCAAAAATGCTGTTTTCTGCACAAAAATACCTATTCACAAATTTTGTATAGAAGAAGTGCTACTCTGCAAAGATTTTCACCTGTCTAGGATTCTTCTTGCCAAGGCTTCTCAACACTTGAGAATCATGTTTTTCAGCCATTTTTTGGGGGAATATTTTTGAATATTCTTTCTTTCCATTTCTACAATGTACCCAAATTGCCCTCATGTACATTTCCATAGTCACCAGACTACACGGACTCGCTCCCAATCCTTTCCTGCCATGCCACTACAACAATACTACAGCCTACCACTCTGACAATACCAAGGACCACTCTTGATCTAGGTTTTGGCTCTGAAACATCAGGAAATGGGATGTTGATGGGAATGGGATGCTGGCCACCCAAATTCTTTCTGTGGTGTAACATGGAGAATGGTGCCCAAATGCATCTTTTCACCAAAAGGTCTGCATGTGGCAGTGTGGAAAAGCCACCTGTTTTATAGGCTAAACTGCTACCCAACAATGGCTCACCACATGGAGACAGCCACCATGTGCTATGGTTTAGCATAGCCATCCTGCGGTAGGCATGTCATGTACTCTTGCTCTCAAACAATAGCCAATAGCCATGTGGAACTGTTGCTTATTGTTCTTGTTTAATGAAGACTATTGCAATTCCTGTGAGTGGGCCCATATTTTTAATCTAGTCCAGAACTGGACAGAGTTTAAAAATTCCTTTTGTGCTAAGTCTTAAAGTGAATACTTCTGGAGTACAGGGCTTTAAAATTACAGTCTATAGGTACAAATTGTATCCCAAAGTGCACAGAACAACCCCTTTTCTGCTTTAATACAATGTAAAAAAAACCCCACTATGTTATTACTGTAGGTGAAAGAAAGAGAAAGAAGGAGGGAGAACTGCTGACTTTAGGGCAGTGAGGTGGAATGCCAATTTTCACCCCCACAGCAGATGTTTATAGCTAAGATATAAACTCCTGAAAACAGGGGCTTATAATTTAAATGCAGACACAATATTAACTAGAGCAATGGGAACAGTGTTGCCATAATAACTGCCAGTCTCAGGAAAGAATTTATGGCAATGTGTCAATCTTTCTAAAAGTAAAAGACAGGCCTGTAGCCACCAGTGCCTATGGGTAATAGAAGCAAGATGCAGATTCCTGGGGACATTGCCAGCAAAATGCAGGGAACAAGGGCCATTTTAGCATGTTTATTGTGTGTTAAGGATCTCTGTCTTATTCCTGTATTACCGTAACCAAAGGAGATTTTTTCCTCTTCTCTCCATTGGCATAATGAGAAGAAAGACCAGAGGCTCTTAGTTTCATTAAAAAACAAAAAACAAAACGAAGTCCTTTTATGCACAGATTGTCCAGGTGGGAGAGGATTTAGGATGACAAATTGCAACATTTCATATAAAACGTGTCACAAACATGGTCACTTGTTCTCTCTGGAATGACTTTCCAGAAATCCACATCTGTCAAGGAATATTCAGTTTCACTCGCACTTCAAAATTTTGTGTAGACGCCATAAATATTTAACTAACTGGTTTTGGGCTTACTGAAACAGCAGTGGGGGACATTTTCACATGCAGTATTCAAATGCATTCAGCCCATATCTTTGCTCATGCTCCTCTGTCACTCTTCTCTGACATGCCTCTTCCGTTTTGTGTATTTCTGTTGTGCTTTAAATTTCAGACCAACTTCATCTTCCTTTGTGGCTCCTTAAAAACAGGTATGCATTCAGTATAATGTGAAATTTGACCTTTAGTTTTAACGTTTCCAATTTGGACTCTGTTCTTGGAATACCATCAAGAGAGGTGTTAAGTGTACATTTAATTTATAAAATGAGATGGGCTGGGGATATTTCTATCATTTACTTTGGAAGAAACAACAGCTTCTTAATTTGAATTGGGTGGCCAGACAGTTGCAGTGAAAGGCAGACTCTGTACGTGCTCAAGGGTACTTTGCTGTAAATTGCCTGTCCTTACAACATGTAGCATCAGTGTTTGGCCATAAGACAGCCATTGTGTGAGAAAAGGAAACAGAAATTAGAAATCATGCACAGTTTCACAGGGGAAATTTTGGCTTTGCTTTTTTAGTCCTCCCAGGTCAGGGACAGACTAAAAATGCTGAACAATCTAGAGAGTGTCCCAACCTGATAGCAGTGCATAGATCTATGCATTTCTGAGGTGACCAGGCTTAGATATACGTGCATGCAAAGTGGTCTGTCAGGTTATACATTGCAAGATATGTGGTACAATCTGTCAATATATCCTCTCTCTCTCTCTCTCTCTCTCTCTCTCTGAATGTCTTTAGTCTGCTTTTACTGTCTAAGTAGATGCACTGTCTTTTCTGACATATGGTTATGTGCCACATTCTTTGATACCAATGTTCATTTGTGAATTGATGAGGCTTCCACCTATTTCCAGAAGAACTATCAATATAATGAATATCACAAGACTGCCTTCTGTGGACTGTCCAGTAATAACAGCAAAGTTAATTTGGGAGAGAAAATAACCCCCGCTCTCTGTGTAATATTACTATGCATTATTTCAGCACAAAAATCCCCCCAAAAGCTAATATCCCTAAGTCTAATACAGTTCTCCTTAACCAATAGCATTATATGGGTGTGTGTACTTCTAGTCTGCTTTTCCAGTCAGAATGGACAAATCCTGTTGTTTCAGCAAATCTAATGCTATTACACAAATTAATGTAAGGATACATTTTCATCTGGAATACATAGTGCAGGTTGTGCTGTGTGCCCCACCTCTCCCCTGACTAGAATAACCTGTGAAGCCCAACTTGTATGCTCAAAACACTTTTGTGACACTTTCTGTTATCAAAACTGCAGACATGATGGAAGAAAAGATACTGTTTCCCCACTTTTCAGCGCATTCTGTTTTATTTTGCTGGCATTTTTACCATACCCTGATCAAGATCCACAAATCTGGTCTCACTGGGTGGGCCTCTACCATTTATTTGATTTGGAGAAGTCCTGGCAATTGCTTGGCAGTGGATAATACATGGAAGTAAAAACACATGGGATCTTTGATAGGTCACTGAGAGCTGGGTGAACATTCACTATAGTGGAAGGCATGTTGTTCTCACTGCAGTTTTATGTGTGATGATTGCCAGTTTAAGTAAATATGTACAACACTGACTTATGTTACAATTCAGAAACTCTAGTTATGACTAAATCTCATTAAAACCAAAGGGGAATTGTAGGGCTAGATAAAAGTCCTCATGTGAGAACTTTTGGCTTAAAAATATGAATGGTTCAGAAATGGAATCTCTCCACACACATACTTTGGCAAACACCATCTCCCACCCATCCCTAGCCTCCAAATGCCATAGATTGACATTATGTGTTGACATGACTATGATCCATGGAAAGGCAGCATGGGCGTTTTAGTAATAATAATTATAATAATAAACCTAGTACATTCGGTGTGAAAATTGTTCTGTGGATAGGAGCTACCACTTTACCTCAGAGCACTATGGGTCAATGCTAGCTTAGGGTATGTCTAAGGCAAAATGTCCAGATCTCTGAGAAGTTACTTTTTTAAACACTATAACAGCTAGAGTCTGCCAGCCAACATAGCCAATGACCATGTCACCAGGGAGGGGAATCGCAGTCCAAAACAGTAACATTCCCAAGCTCTATAAATGGCATCCCTGATCTCAGCCTTCCTGAAAGCCAGTGTTATGAGGTGGTTTGAGTAGGCAAGTCACACACACTCTTAGACAAATCACCATAAGTCAAAGTCAACTTAAAAGCACCAGTCACATCCTTCTCCAGCGTGCTGCTCTCCAAGTCTGTTAGAATAGAACCCTCATCATGTCCAGATAACACCAGGCTGAGAAAGGCTACTCTGAATTATACACCAGTTTGCACAGGCATTTTTAATACAGCAAGAATATTGTACTACATCATGCCTACCTTGTGCTTTGTTGCAGACTTATTTATGGAATATAGACCTTGGATGGGCAACTATGACCCTCCAGATCTTTGTGGACTTCATTTTCCAGTAGCCCTAGGCAGCAATGCCAATGATGAAAGATCATGGAGCCGTGATCTACAACACCTGGAGGGCTACGGTTCCCCATCCCTTTTAGAAATTATTTTGTACCTCCTTCAGCTTTGGAGTGGGGAGCATTGCTACTGTGGCTTTCTCAATATGCAAATGCATTAAATTAAATTGATTCATTAACTAATCATCAATCAATCAATGAAAACTCAGATGATTAATCAACTCACACTCTTTAATCAGTGAACTCTCCAAGTTATAAGCAAGCGTTGGTTGCCACATGTTGAAGTGGCATTCTGCCATGATTAGCTTTCTTGGAGACAAAGGCATCAATATGTGTTTAATTATGAAACATCTCCTTGGCCTCTCTACATTTCTGATATTAATTTATTTATACTTTTAGCAATGTGCCACATACCCCTCTATACATTCACTGTGGTTTATATGGCTTCTTAAAGTGAGCTTGTAATTGTTCAATAGCAAATCTCTAAATGCTTCCAATGCAGCTTAGGAGTAATACTTAGTAATACTCTTTGTTTGGTCACCTTTTGTGGAGAAAACACATTTCCAGACTGCATCTGTTTATGACTAGTGTTTAGGTCTCAACCAAGCAATTTGCTGTCTGAAGCAGAGGAAAAAGATGATCCCTCCTCCCATTCCACCTACAGAAACTGACCAGATGAGCTTCAGTACTGGGTGATGGGACTGGGTTCTCCACCACACTTTGATGTGTGAACCATGAAGCTTGGGAATCTGCAGAAGAATGTCTACTGTAGTCATCCAGTCCTCCATTTCATTGGGCTGGGTGTGGAAGCATGACAGATGAGTTAGATGGAAACATGACAGGGAGCAGGATCAAAGATAGGCAGACCAACAAGGGCAACACTCTTCTTCCCCATGAGATTGGAACTGCATGAGGCAAAAGGCATGAAGAGGGTGGCTGTATAATGAACATACTGCTAAGTTCCCATAGCTGCAAGTAGTGAAAGGAAGATTTGCCTCTCTCATGCTACCAAGGAGAGAACGAGAAACCAATGGCAAATGGAGGTTATTATTACAGAGCTTAGTGAGCAACATCCCTCTCCCCATGCAAATGACAGCTTCTGGCTGCTTTGGCAGCTGTTTCCAGAGTAAGGGATACTTTCCCAAGGCCTTCCGTAGATCACCTCTTTCAGCCGGTTGTTCTTGTAATCCTAAGAGTGAAGGTGCCCACTTTTCTTTAATATAGCTTGGATAGCCCACATTATGCAAGGCACTTTTGGTATGGTATAGCACAGGGCCACCTTATCAATTAGGCACTTAGGCACAGTGCCTAGGGCCAACAAGAATTTTAGATGCCTATGAAAACAGGGTTGACAATTTTTTTTAAACAGGAATTGGGAAGGAAAACAAAAGGACAGTTTTTGGAATGATGCCTTTCTGTCCCTAGTGGTACATAGAGGTGAGATAGGGAATCAAATACAAGAGTGCCCAGGGCCTATTAAAACTTTAATGTGGCCCTTGTATAGCAGTGGAATGGTAAGAGCCAGACCTCTTCTCAATAAATCTTCCAATTAAAGCCATATGACAGGGTTGCCATGAGGTGGAGTTAGAACTGAAGGCACAAAGCCACCTCCCATTCTGTAGGTGGAATGGGAGGAGGGATCAATTCAGAGGTGGGGGGGGGTCCTGGAACCAAACCCCAGTGGACACCAAGGGGTTTGCTGTACGGAGTATTATTTGCAGTGTGTGTGTGTGAGAGAGACTGACTTTTGTCTTCATGAAAGGGATAATTTAATCTATCTTTTCCCTGTCACTTTTGAATGCTTAGTTTTGCCTTGTAAGACAATGGAGTGGTGCACCAGGTTGAAGCTGGTTCTCTGGGTAGAGCTGGAGACCAGTGCAGTTATGAAGTGGAGTCCTGATGGGGAGCAAACTGTTCTTGCTAACATCAGTTTATGCTGAAATGGTTTTTTTTTCATTCATTTATTGGTGCCATTGCTTATTGGTGTCATTCCCCCCCCCCCCATTGCTCTATGAATTGCTCCATGAATGGTTATATTTTACCAATAGAATGTTTAGTATTTGCAGTACTTTGGGCTTTCCAAATTTTTTGGCAATATGAATTGTTCCTAATTTACAATGATCACCAGACATGATGCACACACAGTATGATATGCTGGAACTATTGGGGCTGGAGTTGCTTCAGAAGTTGCAAAAAGGTGGCTGCTTAAGCATCAACAGAACAGGAAAACTACATACAGTGGGCCCTTGGTATCCACTGGGGTTTGGTTCCAGGACCCCCCGTGGATACCAAAATCCATGGATGCTCAAGTCCCATTATATACAATGGCATAGTAAAACAGTGTCCTTTATATAAAATGGCAAAACCAAGGTTTGCTTCTTGCAATTTATTGCTTTTAAAAAATATTTTCAAGTCATGGATGGTGGAATCCATGGATGTCAAATCTGTGGATACAGAGGTTCAACTGTATTTCAAAAGGAGGACAAAAAAGTGAATTTTGCATAACATTTATGTAGTCTAATTTACATGCATAGAGACAAATTTAGAAATAATTACTAGATGCCAGACTAATCTGATCTCTTTTTTTTGATAAAGTTACCAGCTTGGTAGATGAAGGGAATGCTGTGGACATCGCATACCTTGATTTCAGTAAGGCCTTTGACAAGGTTCCCCATGACATTCTTGCAAACAAGCTTGTAAAATGTGGGCTAGACAAGTTAACTGTTCAATGGATTTGCAATTGGTTGACCGGCCGAACCCAAAGGGTGCTCAGCAGTGGCTCCTCTTCGTCTTGGAAAGATGTGACCAGTGGGGTGCCACAGGGTTCTGTCCTGGGGCCAGTGCTATTCAACATCTTTATCAATGACTTGGATGAGGGAATTAGGGGCATTCTTATCAAATTAGCAGATGACACCAAATTAGGAGGAGTAGTTAATACCCTAGAGGACAGGATCAAAATTCAGAATGACCTGGATAGACTGGAGAGCTGGGCCAAAGCTAACAAAATGAAATTCAATACGGAGAAATGTAAAGTACTGCACTTAGGGCGGAAAAATGAAATGCATAAATATAGGATGGGAGAGACCTGGCTGAATGAGACTACGTGCAAAAGGGATCTAGGAGTCCTAGTAGACCACAGATTGAACATGAGCCAACAGTGCGATGCGGCAGCTAAAAAGGCCAATGCGATTTTGGGCTGTATCAATAGAAGTATAGTGTCTAGATCAAGGGAAGTAATGGTGCCACTCTATTCTGCCTTGGTCAGACCTCACTTAGAATACTGTGTCCAGTTCTGGGCACCACAATTAAAAAAGGATATTGACAAATTGGAGCGTGTCCAGAGAAGGGCAACTAAAATGGTGAAAGGTCTGGAAATGATGCCTTATGAGGAGAGACTTAGGGAGCTGGGTATGTTTAGCCTGGAAAAAAGACGGTTAAGAGGCGATATGATAGCCCTGTTTAAGTATTTGAAGGGATGTCACGCTGAGGATGGAGCAGGCTTGTTTTCTGCTGCTCCAGAGACTGGAACACGGAGCAATGGGTGCAAGCTCCAGGAACAGAGATTCCACCTCAACATTGGGAGGAACTTTTTGATAGTAAGAGCTGTTCGGCAGTGGAACACACTCCCTCGGAGTGTGGTGGGGTCTCCTTCCTTGGAGGTCTTTAAACAGAGGCTGGATGGCCATCTGTCGGGGATGCTTTGATCGAGATTTCCTGCATGGCAGGAGGTTGGACTGGATGGCCCTCGTGGTCTCTTCCAACTCTGCAATTCTATTATTCTATGATTCTAAGTACAATAGATTCCATCATAGTAGCGAAGACTGTCAAAAGGTATCTTGAGAAGAGGGGGTAAATTCCAGTTTTGATTTTGCTGCTCCTCTTTTTATAGCTGATAGAGTTGAGATCCTGGCCTCAGCAGCAGCATGGCTCCTGTTTACCTCAAAGTGGCTGTCAAGGCCCTTGCTCTCCCTTCATCTTTTAAAGTGGAGTTGGAGTGGTTAGTCCTTTCAAGTAGAGAATAGGGATGTAATTTTTCTCTTAAGTTTCTTCTTGAAGGAGGCCATGATTAATTTTAGCAAAATCTTCACTTAGTTTTCAAAGTCTATTCACAAATTCAGGAGTAATTCTGCACAAAATTTATACATGGTTCTTTTGCATAGCATATAGCACTTTCTGCATAGGAAGCAGCTTTTTTGTGCATAAAATATTCTTACATTAAAATGTTTTTTTCTGTGCAGAAAATTCTGTTTCTTATATAGAAAAAAATGCTATTTTCTACACAAATCACCCATGTATGAATTTTGTGCATAATAGGCATAACAGTTACAACATTTTCTGCTCATGAAACAGCTTTTCTGTGCAGGGAAGAATATTTCTGCATAGAAACATCATTTTATTGCAGAAAATGCTGATTTCTGCCCAAATTAACCATGTGTAATTTCTACAGAATGAGTCCCAAAATGCGAAGATTCTTGTTAGTCCAGAATTCTTCTCATCAGAGCTTCTTGACACTCAGAAAATGTTTTTTGACAAGGTAAAGTCAAAGGCTTTCATGGCTGGCATCCATAGTTTGTTTGGTTTTTGTTTTTTGTTTTTTTGGTGGTTTTTCCCCCCAGGCTGTGAGGCCGTGTTCTAGAAGAGTTTATTCCTGACGTTTCGCCTGCATCTGTGGCTGGCATCTTCAGAGAATGGTCTGTATTGGGTCAGAATGCATACAGAAACTATTGAAATCCACAAACACCTGGACAACTTCAACAGGAAAGAGGAAAGCCTAACAGTAAACAAAGTTGGCTACAAGTCCTGAAAAACACCAAAATAAAAACTCAACACATGCAAATGAACTTCCCCCAGGGATAAGGGGCTTCCCAGCAGACAATGGACCATGAGCTTAATAGACACTAATCCCCCTCGCATATCCTCCCTAAGAACTGAACATCCAACAACTGAAAACACAAATTTACATACTAATCTCTTCAACAAGGACTCACAGTATATAAACCCCACACAGCCACATGCCATCATTCTCTAAAGATGCCAGCCATAGATGCAGGTGAAACGTCAGGAATAAACTCTTCTAGAACATGACCTCACAACCTGGACCCCTCCCCACAAACAAAAAATCTATTTTTTGACAATAATTTGTAATATTTTCAAATATTTTTTCCATCCCTAGCAAAGAACACCGTCCATAGAAGACAGTGTGCTAGAGGACATATGACTAAACAGCTGAGTTGGCCCTTAAAGCTGTACATCTCTCTCTCTCTCTCTGGCTTTTAAAGTTGTACATCTTTCTCTCCCAGGGACCCCCTTTAAATATATTTTGTTTCAGATAAACTAGGCAGTAATGTAATTGTTTGCTACTTGCTGGGCTTTTTCAGAAAGGACCAACAATACAATCTGTTTCCACATTTTTTTAAAAAAAAATCTTTTGTTGCCACGGATCGCCAAGACGACAATGACTACTACTACTACTACATTTACACCATTCATTATGCTTTCCCTCAGAGGCACTGGAGGGAGGGGGGAAGACTTTTCTCCTGCTTCTTCCTGCAAGTTTGTGGCTGAAGCAGGTTGAATGGCAATGCACAGGCCAAACCAGCCAGCCAGCCTTTGCCTTGGCTCCTGTCATGTGGCCTCTCCACTGAGTGGAGAAGATGGGCCAAGCACGGCTTAGGTCCAGACTATCTGAAAGATTGTATCTCCCTCTACAGACCTGCAAGAGTTTTAAGATCTGCAGGGGGAAGGCTTTCTCTAGGTCCCGCCACAATCATAGGCTCACTTGGTGAGGACACGAGAGAGAGCCTTCTCAGTGGCTGCTCCCACCCTTTAGAACTCCCTCCCATGGGAGGCTAGGCTGCCCCCACTCTCTGTTTTCATTTTGTCAGCAGGCAAAAACTATCTTGCTTAAGCAGGCTTTTGACATAGAATTGTGTTTTTTTTTATTTGAGTGTGTTTTTATGTTGTTTTTCTGTTTTTTACTTTGTACATTTTAATTTGTTTTAATTGTGATTTTAATTGTTCTGTAAGCAGCCACAGGTTCCACTTTGGGAGAAAGGTGCCATAAAAATGATGATGATGATGATGATGATGATGATGATGCAGCCTTCAAGCCTTCGTGGACCCCCTGTGAGGACATTGTGGATTCCTGGGGGTCCTTGGACTAAAGGTTAAGAACCACCAATATAGGGAACATATGGCTAAACAGCCGATTTGATCCTGAATGTTGTACATCCTTCCAGCCAGCCTTAAGCCACTAAAATATGACACCTAAATTATTTTTATGGCCTTCATGATCACCTTTATACAGCACTGCTGAGGCAGCTTCATGTAGAATTCGTATAGGCCTGCTGCCAAAGTTCTTTAACTCCAGTATTTCTTAAGGTTTCCAAAAAGTCAATTTGAACAAATATGCAGAATACCCAAGGTACCTTTGGCCATGGCTACTGTCTACATCTGCCAGCTTTACCTGCCCATGGAGAAGCAGCCAAGTAGATAAATAGACTGGATTGTACCCAACTGTAGACGAGTTTATGTTGGCGTTCCAAGGACATAAGAGGTCCCAGCCTAGTGATTCTCATAGTCAGGGGCTATAAAGGATTTTTTCCCTGACATTTATTGTTTTATTGCTTAGTACTTGGCAAAAAATGGACAATTGGATGAAACAGCACAGCCTCTTTCTTTTCCCCTTTTCTTTTAAGGCTCAAAACCTAAGCATAAAGGGAAGACATAAGGGCAGCATTCTGCATGGCAACTTTTTCTTTACATCTTTATAATAATGAGAAGCCATGGCACCCTCTGGAGCTGTTAGTTTTTCCAAGTAGCTTAAATTAAACTCTTAAAATGTTTCAGCAGAGATCTGGATAGGAGGTAAAAGAGCAAGAAGTGGCAGTACAGCAAGGCTTCTTGCAGTCATTTCAGGTTAATTGTTGTTAATGATTCAGTATAGGGCTAGCATGCACTAGGTCCCAAACCCAGTTACAGGACTCAAGGCCAATGCATTGTCCTTCTTTTACTTACCCTCCAACACAAACAGGGACACTTGTGGCTAAACTACACTAGACTGTGATAAAGATGGCAAAAGTTATTAATGAGGAAGAACACACAAACTAGGAGAGGCTGTAACAGTTTGGTTTTGTCTCAACCTACTGTGTAAAAGGGCAAGATTCTGCCCCCTCCTCTCTACTTAGGGTTGCTATATGTCCTAGAAAACTGCGAAAATCCTAGATTAAAGGGACTAAAAATTGTCCCATCCGGCTGGGCTACTTGAAGCAACAGATCCTGGATTCCTCCAGCTCTGGAGGGAAAAGAGTCTCAGGAACTGCCTCCTGAGCTTTAACTTATGGTCAAGGTGGTGGCGGTGGCAGTGGTGGTAGATGAAACTCCGCAGGGACAGTGAAGACAAGGTACCCCACATCCCTGCAGAGAATAATAATGTATATGGCTTCAAGACAAATGTGGGGACATGCAGGCAGAACATAGTTTTTGTCCCACATGTAGACAGACTCTGGGACAAAGCAGTCTGAGTTTCAAAAGAACAGATCCAGTCATAGAGTAAAGTCAGGCTAGAGGAATGCAAAGGCAGAATCAAAAGAAGTTGGAGTCCAAGCACAAAGGGGGATCATTGGAGGAAAAGTCAAAGCAGGGGCTGATGGGTTGACAAGTAGATTGGCAAACCACATACACAGAAATCTAGCTGGGAATAGGGGTATGCAGTGTAATGCATTTCATAAACCTCTTTGAATGAGAGGTGGATATCACTACTTCTGGTTTCAGGTGTGTATGGGGGATGCAAAATTTAATGCTTCCATAACTAACATGTTGGTGGTAAGATTTATGAGTCTGTTCCCTGTTGAGCTGGTTTTCTTTGTGCAATCATTTTTAAAAATAGAGGAACATACATGTAATCTCAACATGCAGCCTTCAGTGACTTCTGCCACCTCACCGAACTGGATCTGTAAAAGAAAGGGTTAAGGAGTGATAGTATGAAAGGGAAGTTTGTATATGGACAAGAGGTGTCCATTACCAATTACAGCAAAAATGGGAGAGGAACAAAGAGAAGAGATTGTGACACTGCTTGTGCTCACATTGGGCCTGTGCTTGTTTGTTTTTTAAAAAAGTAAAGGGGAACATCAGAGCAAAGATACAAATGAGGAGCTCTTCAGTTTGATTCCACCCATGGCCAAGAGGGCTTCTGTCCAAATGGAACAGGGGCAGTGGAGAACAGCTTTCCTGTTTTACTTAGTTTGGTTTTCTTGACAATTTAGAAAAAGAAATAATTTACCCCCAAATACCAGACATCAAAAGTTTTTATTTTGAACATGCATAAAATTGTAAAGGAAAAATAAGTGCACGAGGGAGAACGTGCTATATAGCATGCATTGCAATCCTCATGGACCAATAATTCAAGCACCCTTATTTCAATTCCATTAAAAGAAAAAAAACTTAATAGCCAGCTTTTGTTAAGCATTTAGAGCTTTGGTCACAAAGCAGCTGCTGACCCCTGAACTTCCTGAAACTGGGAACAGCTGATCCCAATAAATAAGTAACTTCTCAGCTAACTCTCCTGGTCCCTGGCCTACTTTTGAGAAGAAAGTTTCCCAGAGGTGTCACATAACAATCGATTCCCCAAGCCATCTAAACTGTAAGATATCTGCAATATTGTTCCATTACTTACAGACTCCTCCTTTCATAAGAGTCTTTCACAGAGAGCATTTATAAGCACAAACCCATGAATCTTCCAATAAAGCATAGACAAGAATGGGTCCCGGGTGGGAAGCTCTCATATAGTTGACTTTAGCAGAGATGAGAGGATGACATTCTGAGCAACAAAGATGGTTATGAATATTTGTCTGAGTTGCAAACCACTCTGTTGCCAAAGCTCTCCGAATCCTTTGTGGCAACGAGATTTTAGTAGGCCTTTGTTTCATTGTTGCTACTGAATTTCTTTGAAGAAAAAAGGGAGTTTCAAGTGGTTCAAAATGTGTCCTGAGAAACCTTTTTTTCAGATTTGTTTTCACCAGCATATTTATTATTTGCTATCTATTTAGTATCATTTTTATTATTAGTTTTCTCCTCTCACTATGTATGATCCCAGTCAATCAGGGATCATAGATTATATTAGAAGTGGCTGTCATTATATCACATTGCCAATCAGACATGGTTTTCTGATAATATAATCAAGATGACCCAGGGCTTGTCTAGATGGGCAATTTACCCTGGCCTCTCCCCGTCATGTAGCCCAGCAGTCCAAATGACACAGGGGTCTTTCCCTTTTTCACCTCTGGACAGTCCTGACAATGTCCAAGCCAAAGCCAGGGGAAAAGCCAGGGCAAATCATTTTAAAAGGTTTTAATAAAACACTCAGGAAAAACTGGGTTATGAGGGAAATGCCATATGGGTCCCGTGTGGGAACACAGGGTCTGTATCTGTATGTCAGGCTGCATTGCTCATCATTCTGCAGCTAAAATCACTCTGCAGACAGAAAGAAGGCCCCAAGCACTTGATCAAGGCCCTTTGCATGTGATCAGCCTTGATCACATGCTGAATGCATTGCTCCTGGCTTCAGAGGGGCCATTTACACGGCAAAATAAGTCGTGTAATAATTTGGCAAGACGCCTGATAGTTTCCACGTATTTTGACGCAGTATCGCCCTTTTCAGAAGGAGGGGGTGTAAAATACCCGTAAGTGGTGCAACTTTTGACTGCGCTGATTTTCCGCTCTTTTCTAAAAAGTTCTGCAGTATAGCGCACTATCGATATTGTTAACTATCCGACATCCACTTTCGCAATTTTTTCATCTACCGGAAATTAGGCGGATCCTTGGGAGTGGCCCACTAAACCATCCCTCCCACCAAACAAAAACATCATGCAGGCAGGGAAGCACCTCTTCCACAGCAAAAGGAAGAATATATCTTGAGAACAAGGGACATTGCTTTGTGATGACTTGTTCTATGAAGCATCGCAGCTGCCTACATCTATTCCTTCTCCTAATACAGCTTCTGCAGCGATAAGACCTGCATGCATCCTGAAATGCAGCAATTGTGGCTTTGATTCTGAACATCAACAAGAAGCAACAAGAAATAGTTGCTAAAGCCTCCATCTTTAAATTGAATAGGTAGGGATACCCTAACAACGGTGGGCGAACAATGAGATGCACCAGGTATAGGTGTGCCCAATCAGATTTCTTGGAGCGGGAAAGTTTAATAGAAACTGTTAACCAATAGGAATAAGAGTGACGGGAGCACAGAAAGGAAGTTAACCATAAAGGAGTGACGTATGCCACTGATTGACAGCTACGGTACTAGCTAAAATGCGAAATGTCGATACTGTGGGAACTAAAAAACCCCGAAATCAAATAATTCGTAACTTATTTAATTCCGCATAATTGCATCATGTGAACTTTGATTGCGGCGTTTCACAAAAATTAATGAAAAATCGTGTACACTATGCGACGCTGTATCGAAAGTGCGATATTGCGATACATTGCGGGGAAAATATTGCCGTGTAACTGGCCCCAGAGAGTGTAATCTGTGACAGGAGAGGGGGCACCTTCTGATAGCAGATGGTGTGTGTGTGTAGCAGCTGGCATGTACGTGCAGACTTCTGCCTGTTTTATATTGGTAATGGGGGGGGGATGGGATAGCTCCAGGGCCAGAATGGCTGTTCTATTCTGGCCAGTCTAGACAAGCCCTCAGTGGGATGGTACTGAATGGGTATCAGAGAGAAATTAACATGACTGCCACACCATGAAGATTTCTGCCCTTGTTCATGTAAAGAGTAATTAGTCTTTCTTAATTTGCTACAGACTACAGACTACAGACTGTTTCAAGCTTTTTCATTACTGACAGTTCTGTTGGTTAGAATCAGATCTAAAATAGCTGATCCCCTTGAGAGAATTTTGTTGGACCTTAAATTTTTGGCAGAATTGGACTTCCAACAAATATCAGCATAGTTAAAATCCCCCATTATTACTATATCTCTCCTGTCTGAATGTGCGGTCATCTCTTCTAGGAAGGCATCATCCAGGTCCTCAGTTTGGCTTGGAGGTCTATAGTAGACCCCCACAATGACATCCCTGCTGTTTCTCTCCCCTTTGATTTTTTACCCAGGTGCTCTCAACCTGACTCCCAGGATTTAAGTCATGGATCTGTTCACAGGTATATACATTCTTAACATATAATGCTACTCCACCACCCTTCCTGTTTGATCTATTTCTCTGAAATAGGTTATACCCCTCTATTACTACATTCCCATCATGAGACTCATCATACCAGGTTTCAGTGATGTCTATTAAATCATATTTGTTTTGCTGTGCTAAGAGTTCATGCTCATCCTGTTTATTTCCCATGCTCTGTGCATTAGTATAGAGATATCTAAGACCATGGGCCATTTCCCCTATCTGCTTTTTAAAGGTTTTATTCCTCCAACTGTTGGGCTCTTGTACTATTTGCCTTGTTCTCTGTATAACATTTGGGCTATTATCTCCAGCACCTGGTAAACTCCTGTCCTCATCAATTCTGGCTCCCTCCCCCACACAACTCGGTTTAAAGCCCTCCTAATCAGATCTTTCAGACCCTTAGCAAAAACACTCCTTCCAACTGCTGTTAGGTGCAACCTATTCCTTGCCCCCCGCAACTCAGTCCAGGAAGCCAAATCATTCCTGGCAGCACCATCTGGGCAGCCAGTTGATCACCTCCACTATCTTTCTCTCCTTGCCTGGGCCATGCCCTTCCACTGGAAGGACAGACAAAAAAGTGCATCCAAGTCCTTCAGCTTTCTACCCAGAGCCTCATAATCCCTTTTGATATTTTGAAGGCTATGCCTTGCAGTATAATTGGTTCCTACGTGGACCAAAAAGAAAGGGTCAATGGTCAGTGGGCTTCACAAGTCTCATCAGCCTCTCTGTTACATCGTGGATTTTTGCACCTGGGAGACAGCACATCTCTCGACACATCTTATAAGGCCTGCAAACTACTGACTCTGTACTCCTCAGCAAAGAGTCTCCTCCCACCATCACATGCCTCCTCCGAGGATTGGAAGAGGCCAATCTGTGTGCTGAACTGTCCAAGGTCTCATGCACATTCTCTGAGGCCTGGCTCTGCTGCTCTCCTTCCCATTCCTTTTCATCACTGACAAGGGAGAGAGCTTCAAACCTGTTATGTAGTGCCAAACTCATAGATTGGCCCCTTCTCCTTCTCTGAGTCACATTCTTCCAAACATCAATTTCCTGTGTATCAGAACTAACCTCTTCCAGAGAAACATCCCCTGTGTTTTCCTGAACCAGGACTTCTACTCTGCTCTGTCTAAGAAAACCTCCTGCTCTCTAATATGTTGTATAGTGGCTAATAAGACCTCATGTTGCTGGACCTTCTCTTCCAGAAACACAACCAACTTGCACTTGCTGCAGGTGTAGCTCTGCACATCCGCAGGCAAGAAGACAAACATTCCACAGCTGTTGCAGGTGACTGCAGCATTTCCCTCATTGTTCATATTGAATACTCCGAAGTAGGCACTAGAACAAAACTCTGTGTCTCTCCCTCTCACACTACCTTGCTAAGCACCCATACTAAACAACCCTGTTGGCCTCTCTCCTGTATGCCGAGCTCCAGGGACTGAGGGTGCAGCTATATCGAGAGCTACTGGCTGTTAGCTCTTCCCTCTGCCTCTCACCTACTTCTTGTCAGCAGTCTCTGACTCACTTCCTCTCAACACAAGCAGCTCACGAAATGCTAATGAGTTCCCTGAAGCAAGCCTATACTCAGACCACACAAACAAACAGCCTTAACCCAAGCAAGCACAATAGCGTTACCCAACAAACTCTCCCAAGAACTCTCAGGGACCGGAGAAGTGTAATTCAACAGCCACAAACTCACCTAATGCTTTTTCTTCTACACACCCATGCCAAACACCCCTGTTGGCCTCTCTCCTGTTGGCCTCACTCCTGTACGCCCATTTGCCACCAATAAAGCTTATCTTCTAGACGTGGTGTGTGCCAGTTTTCAGCACCAAATAAAGTCATAGGGAAACCTGGGCATATAGCCAGTTCCACGTCAGAACAAGGAAAAATACACATGGCCCTGTGCTGCTCTGTCATACAGGACCCTTGCTTAAAATTTATAAATGGGGAGGGGGGACACTCTCTAGGCATCTTGTTTCAGTACCAACATCCCCCTCTTCACATTGTCTAAAGTGGCAAGTAAAAATTACTCTTAATGGACTTGAAGTGCACACAAGCTGAGCTCACTTCTGGACTGATTCCTGAAGGATTACAAAACTGGTGTATTTTTGTTTGTTTGCTTATTTTCCTGTTGTGTCCATTGATGATGATGTTGTTCATTGTATATTTATTTGATCCTATTCTTGCCATAATTTGCTTAATGAATCAATTAATACTTTTAAAAATGGAAAAAATGCTACGTTTCTCAAACCAGTAATATGCAAAAGAAATTCGGGATTGGATAACTTGATACTTTGCTTTGTTAAAACTGTTGGGTTTACATTTTGGAATAACTGAGTCCAAGCTCTGGTAGAACTCTTGGAATGGAGAACCATAGAATCATAGAGTTGGAAGAGCTGCAAGGGTCATCTGGTCCAACCCCCTGCCATGCAGGAATATACAACTACAATGCTCCTTAAAAATTCCCATTCAGCTTCCATTTAAGACCTCCATATACCATCATCAAAGCTTATCTTAAGGCCTGTCTACACTGCAGAAATACAGCAGTTTGACATTACTTTATCAACCATATACTGTATCTACCCTATGGAATCCTGATAGTTGTTTGGTGATGCACCAGAGTTCTCTGACTGAAAAGGTGAAATACCTCACAAAACTACAAATACCAGGATTCCATAGGATAAGAACTATGTTGGATAAAGTGATGCTAAACTGTTGTATTTCTGCAGTGTAGACAGGCCCTTAGCAATCTTAGTAGGAGAGAAAGACAGACAGCCCAGGACAGCTAAGCTGAATTTTAAATTACTGTAACACTCTGTTGAGGCTCCTTTGAAATTGTTGTAGTGGCTCTGAGGTAATGAATGTTTGATTTGTTTGTGTGTTCCTGGTGTGAAGTTCAATGTTCAGAGGTTTTCAAATACTGCCAGTAACAACAGGTAAAAGAGAAGAGAACAAGCTCACCAGTGAAGGGGTTTCTCAAAATGAGATAACAAAACATATTCCTTCCTGTCTTTAAATATAATGATCTAACCTTCCTTGCAACTACATGCTGACAGTTGGTTTCCTTCTGTTAGGTAGGAAGAGGCTATAGAACATTCAGGCAGGAGTGATTGATGGCTTACAACACTGTATTCCTGCCACACACACACACTCATACACACACTTAACACTTTATATAGACATTTAAGCTTTTTTTTTTTTTGAAGCACAACTTTAAATTTGAACAATGAATAGTGGATTCTGGAGGGCCTGAAATAATTTCAGTAGTGGTATCCCAGTGAGCAGTAAACTAATTTTGGGTGGAACTCTACTATCCATGGTGGCTCCCACTGCTGAAAAATCCCTCAACAAACATGACAGATACATGTGTGCAACACTGGCACCAACTTTGACAGGTATACTCCCACGACTGTAGTGTTGTAATCCTACACCTCTAGATGGCACCTGATTGTGGAAGACTGGGATAGTAAAGTTGTGGGCACGTCAGGTAGTAAAGGAAATTTTTATATCACTGTAGGAGAATAGGCCACAATACCATGCCAAAATTGATCAAAAGGCCCAGCTGGTGAATCAGCAATTCAGCTTTATTGAAAGATACAGTATTGTCTCACATCCTGACAAACTGATCATGTTCAGAGAGATGAGAGCCTTGAACCAGAGGTTTGCATGCTCTAGTATAGTTTTAGTCTGGTTGCTAATGTACAGACACTTGGTTGAATGGCTGTCTTTCTGACAATGTATATTTAGTTTTCTCCAGTAGTTATTGGACTGGAACTGTTGTGCCCTCTTACCATTAGCCATACTGGCTAGGGATGATGGGAACTGCAGTCAGGTACCATCTGGAAGTCCACATATACCGTATATTCCGATGTATAAGACGACTTTTGAGCCATCAAAAATATCCTCCAAAATTGAGGGTTGTCTTATACAAAGGATATACTTTGCTTCACCCACCTACCGATCTCCTGCCTCTTTGCAACCTTCGCAAACGGAGTGAAGAGGCAGGAGATGGGGCAGGGGGGTGAGACAAAGTGTTTAGCGGTTCATTCTCCCCCCTCCTCTGCCTTCTCCCCCTTTGGGGAGCAACCGAAGACAGAGGAGGGGGGCGAACGTTGCAGTTTGCTGCGGCCGCCGTTCGATCGCCTGTGTGTTCAGCGGATGAGGCAAACTGGGCATTTTTGCCCCTTTCCCCCACCTTCCTTGAAGGTGGAGGAAAGGGACGAATCTAGTGGTCTGCCACAGACTCTTCCCTTTGGAAGAGAGCCAAGATGGAGGGAGGGGGGGCGGCTGAGGCAAACTGGACATTTTCACCCCTTTCCTCCACCTTCCTTGAAGGTGGAGGAAAGGGGCAAATCTAGTGGTTTGCTGCTGACGCCCCCGCTTTCCCCTCCTTGGTCCCCTTCGGAAGAGAGCCAAGACAGAGGGAGGGGGGGCAACCGAGGCAAACTGGGCATTTTCACCCCTTTCCCCCACCTTCCTTGAAGGTGGAGGAAAGGAGCAAATCTAGCAGTTTGCTGCGGACACCCCCACTTCTCCCGCCTTGGTCCCCTTCGGAAGAGAGCCAAGACGGAGGGAAGGGGGAGGCCGAGGCAAACTAGGCATTTTTGCCCCTTTCCCCCACCTTCCTTGAAGGTGGAGGAAAGGGGTGAATCTAGCAGTTTGCCACAGACGCCCCCACTTCCCCCGCCCTGGTCCCCTTCGGAACAGAGCCAAGATGGAGGGAGGGGGCGGCCGAGGCAAATATGATAACAAGTGAAACTAGTTTAAAAGGCTACAACAATTAAAACCATAGGCATCTACATTTAAAGTGAATTAAGTCCCAATGGCAAACTGGGCATTTTCGCCCCTTTCCTCCACGTTCCTGGAAGGTGGAGGAAAGGGGCAAATCTAGTGCTTTGCAGCAGCCTCCCCCACTTCCCCTGTCTTCATTCCCTTCCAAAGGGAATGAAGACGGAGGAAAGGGAGGGCGGACGAGGCAAACTGGGTATTTTCACCCCTTTCCTCCACCTTCCTGGAAGGTGGAAGAAAGGGGCAAATCTAGCGCTTTTCAGCGGCCGCCCCCGCTTCCCCTGTCTTCATTTCCTTCCAAAGGGAATGAAGATGGAGGGAAGGGGGGGGAAGAATGAGGCAAACTGGATATATTTGCCCCTTTCTTCCACCTTCAAGTCAAGTTTGACTGGAAGGTGGAAGAGAGGGGTGAATGCCACGGTTTGCCGTGGTGGCTGCCCATTCCCTACATCTTCCTTCCCTTCGCAAAGGGAAGGAAGATGGAGGGAATGGGCAGCCACCGAGGCAAACCAGGTATATTTGCCCCTTTCTTCCACCTTCAAGTCAAGGGTGACTGGAAGGTGGAAGAGAGGGGCAAATGCTGTGGTTTGCCACAGATGCCACCCGTCCCCTCTCTGTTCATTCCGTTCGCAAAGGGAACGAAGACGGAGGGAATGGGCGGTGGCTGAGGCAAACTGGGTTCATTCACCCCCCTCCTCTGCCTTCACCCCTTTGGGGAGCAACCAAAGGTGGAAGAGAGGGGTGAATGTAGCAGCTGGCTGGTTGGGAGAACCCTGCCAGCTGATCCTGTTCGCTTTCCCATCTCACGAGGAGATCTTCGTGATTTGGGAAACAAAGAGGATCACCTGGCAAGGCTCCCCCAGGCAGCCAGCCAAATTGGGGGGTGGTCTTATACGGCGAATATATGCTGAACTCTATATTTTTACTTGAAAATTTTGGGGGGGGGTCGTCTTATACGCCTAGTCGTCTTATACGCCAGAATATATGGTAATTCTCTTGTATTGGAGATTGGCCATACAATGATGATCACCTCATTCCATCCCACTTTCAAGTTAGCTGCATTAACAGAATTTTTTTTCAAAAGGGCAAAGACTGTGAATTGTTCAGCCATACAGTACATTTTATCCAATTACAGTAGGACCTCCATATCTGCTGGGGATTTGTTCTAGGGATAATAGTGGATAATAGTGAACACCATTGAAAATAATGGGACTTCCGGTTTAAAATACCATAGAGTTGCCTTGAAGGACCTAGAAAATGGCTAGAGAGGACACATTTTCTAGGAAGACTGTATGGTAGGTCTGCTGTTTTGTGTCCCATGGACTATTGAATCAATGGATAATGAATCAGTGGATACGGGGGTCCTACTGTACCTGTTTCTATATGAGTATCCTTTTTAAAAAATACTGTTTCATTCATGCCTCCAAAGCTGCTGCCACACTGCAGAAATAATGCAGGTTGGCACTGCTTTAACTATCATGGCTAAATCCTATGGAATCCTAGGATTTCTAGTTTGTTGAGTCACGAGAGTGCTCTGATGGAGAAGGCGAAATATCACACAAAACTACAAATCCTAGAATCCCATAGCATTGAACCATGGTAGTTAAAGTGATGCATTATTTTTGCAGTGTGGCAACAGCCAGAGGACTTTATCAGATCACTGTCTGGAAACATTCTTTTGCCTGCATATTTTGAAATGTTTTTATGCTGGCAAAAGAACCCCCTTTACCAGACCTACCTCCAGCAGCATCAGAAAGGCAGACCCAGCATAAAAGGAGCACGAATGGAGCTCCATCTTCTTCCTGGTTTGAGATATTGCTAATTCTCCTGAGAAGATGCAAGTGTGATAATGGGAAGATCCCATTTCCCATCATCAAAGGGTTAACTAGGGTATGGAGAAAGATAACACCTTCAGGGTTAGCATAATCACAGATATTTTTATTTTTTTATTTTATTTTTATTTATATCCTGCTCTTCAGCCACTAGGCTATCAGAGTGGCTTACAAATTGTTTTAAGCAATAGCAAGTTACACATCTACACTGCATTAAGCAGTTTCTAATGTGTGTTAGCTAATTGCTCCCACAAGCTGGGTACTCATTTTACTGACCTACGAGAGGATGGAGGCTGAGTGAACCTTGGAGCCTGCTGGAATAGAACTTGCAATGTGGTGACTTACAGTACTGGCATTTAATCATTGCGCCACCAGGGCTCCTGGTGCATAGGTCACAAGAGAAACTGATCAATCAAAGATTCCAGAGTGGTAAACCTTTGAGATACTTTGAAGAAGAGGTGATAAATACTGTCTCGGGGGCCACGAGGCATAGAAAACAAAGTGACCCTGGAATGGGGGACATCTCACCTCAGGTGGAGAGACAACAAAGAAACATCCTGCGGTGTCATGCCCTGTGAGTTTGATGAGGGTATGGAATCAGAGGAAGAGGAGGACATGGCAGGGAATGGCTTATCTACACCTGTGCCAGCAGGGAACCCTGCCAAGCTGGAGGCTCAAGCAGAGGAAGAGCCTGGCCCTAGTGGGTTGGCACTAGTCCTGGCAGAGAGTCCTGCCAATTCAGATAAGGATGAAGAAGAAATGGACTTACCCCCACCATCATACACCCAGCAGTGAGCTCAAAAGGAAGCTTGAAGGAAATCTCCGACACTTCATGAGAAAAACCTGCTCACCAAGAACCACCCGACAAAGCCTTGATTGTTTTATATATATATATATATATATATATATATATATATATATATACAGGGAAGTGATGGAGGCTTTGTCTGTCATAGTCAGCCAGGACTCTGAGAACTCAGAAGGTGAGGAGGCTGAGCCAGTTGCAGAAGAGCTGGCTGAGTCTGAGTCTAGCAATGAAGAACCCAGGGCTCAGCAGCCAAGCCCTCCCCCAGCACAGGGTCCAAGCCTGGGAGACATAGTGGAGCAACAGCAAGAGGTCGAAGAGCAGGTACCTACCTTTAGCCAAAGAAGAGCAGAGAGGGCGTGGCTTTGTCATTCCCAGAGATTAAGCTCATCAATCACCCAGCAGCTGGGAGTAGGAGCTGGACCAACATAAGCAGCTGGGGGACGCTGAATTCCTTGTCTCAGGATGTCTGTGTTTCCTGGAGGACACCTCTGCCTTTGACTCTCCTGGCTCTTGGAACCTTGCTCTCTTGAAACCTCGGATATCTTGACCTTGGACTGTCTTCATTGACCCACCTGCCGGAATCCTTTTGACCTTGGACTGCCTTTTCGTTCTTCACTCTCTCTGGACTCCTGACCCTCTAGGACTGCTACTGACAAACCCAGGTACTGTGCTTGCAACTGAGTTGCTGTTGAGCCGGGGTGTCTTATCAGCAATGTGTACCGACATTGTCAGAGATCAACTGATCTTCCTGGAGAAAGCTTCTTGCTGACTTCATTGCCTTGATCCTTGCTGCCTTGACTCATGCCTTGACCTCAGACTGTTCCTGATTACTGTGCTGCCTTGACTCGTGCCTTGACCTTGGACTGTTCCTGATTACTCTGCTGCCTGTTTTCTACTGACTCACAGACTTGTTTGGAACCATGCTGCCTTCCGTAAGCCCTTGACTTTCTTGACTGTGTTTGCATTCTGGTGTGCTCATTAAAAGCTGGCCACCTTTCCAGCTACTTGCTGTTTGCATATATTTTGCTGGCTGCTATCAAGCTTTTCTGGACATGGGGTGAGAACCTCAGGTTGCTGGAGGAAAGCTGTTGTAGATGGGCTGGACAGCCCTGGCTCACAACCTCCCCTGAATTCAATAGACTGAACTTCATGGTCAGTGAGTAGATCAGGAAATGTATTAGCTAGATTGCATTAGGGAATTATGTTTATTTTTCCAACTTGGCTGAATTTTAACTATATCTGTAACTTCTATGAATGCACCTGAGAGGGAGGAACCTTTCCATGAGAATTATCTGCATGTTATGAACTCTGCTCAGAATAAATAAGCTTTTTCTAGTCTTTCTTCAGGTGATGTGTACACGTGCCTTGCTTGCTCGGTCATGTGTCTGCTCTTCAGGACAGAGGGGAGAGGGAGGTAACATCTCTGTAAGTGGCAGGGAGTAAAGAAGGAAACCCCACAGTCTCCCTGTGGACTGTGTTGTAAGGGGGTGTAGAATTCAAAGGGTGGTGGCAACTAGATAAAAGGAGGTGCAATTAAGGGAATTCCCAGGCAGAGGAACCCCAAGATTGTGTTTCATAAAGGCAGTAGAGTCCTCAGAGGCATGCACATGAGCACACACTGAGGCAATGGCTGTATCACAGCAAGCGTGGAAAATTCAAAAATTAAAGCAAAATCAAGACATAAAATGTAGACACAAGCACAGAAGCACACTTTTAAAGTCCCAAGTACATTGGGGAGGTTCATAAAAAGAGCGTCTCCTACCTGGCTGTCATGATCTTACCTGGAAGTGTTCTGCCATTGATGCTGTATTCATGTGAGCACAATGGTGCAAAGTTTCAAATGCCGGCAATGCAGGGGGCAAAAATACCACAGGAGATCGATTGACGGCTTGACCTGTCAATAAAAAGAAATGGATTTTGGACATGACTTATTGTGAAAGGACAATGTTACTTGATATGCACGCCCTTTCATATTAATTAGGTGACATTATGACACCATATTTGCCTGGTCTGATAAAATCCTAAGACATAGTTATATCCAGAACAGTTTGTGGCCTAAATTCAATTATTAATCCCAACTCGAGTGGAGCTATTAAATCATTTATTAAATGGTAAATAAATACATATGTAAATAATTGTCTGAGACAAAGGATAAAATGGCATCTCACCATCACCAACTTTTCTGTCTACAGAAACTGGCATTTGAACCCTCCATAATACCTGATGGTACCAGGATACATAGTTTAGGAAGCACAGGAAAGGCTGCCTCCCAGGAAAGGGTAATGGTTGGGGATCTATAAATGATGCCGTTTTGCATCAGGTACTGTGGTCTCACTACCCAATAATAGGGCTAGTGAAGTTTCGGCTTATGTTTCAGCTGAATTTTGAATTCTATTTGGAATATTAGCAAGACAGGACATGATCTAGCTATTGATTTCAACAAGAGTGGAATAAATACAGAATTCAACAATGGATAAGAAGAGATGAGTTTCACTCACTCTGGAGTATATTTTTAAAATTTCTTTACCCCTTTAATACAAATGATTACCTAATAAATATAACAAATGGATAAATGATAACAACAACAACAACAACAACAACAACATGGTACAGTCCAAACCCATAATATGGCACTGTCACTTGCTACCCAAATGCCTGTTACCAGTTGGTTGGTGATGTTCTTCTTCGTGAAGTCTTTGCTTCTTCCTCATCTTTTCTGTGTCTCTTCTCCTTCAGCTACTTGGTCTGGTTGCTTCTGTTTAGCCCTGCTCCATAGCGCTTCTAGCCCAAGACAAATGGTCCAATTATTTTAAATGTTTTGCTTGTACCATTCACATACTTCTTCCTGCCTCTACCTATCCTTCTTTTCTTTTCATGCCTGAAACAGGTTTCTTCACCTTGTATGACAAGGGTCAGCCTTGCTTCTCAGCTGCTATTATCTGCCATTTGTACTTATTAGCTCCTTTCCTCTTTTCTGATGACTTATTTTGACTTTATCTATTCTCACTACTCTGTGCACTGTGACGATCCAGCATTCTTTGTTCATGTAAGAATAGAAATAAGAGATCCAAGGAAGTATTACAGTCCTTCCTGCTGAAATGAAGTAAATTTTGGGGAGAAAGATCCTTCATGTTGGCTCAATGGTTCCCTTATTTGTAAGGGGATGGTCAGCATCCTCATGCATAGAAGATGGGGGAAAGTTCACACCCACTGTTTGTGCTTTTCCACCACATGGTCTAGCCATCACTTCTACTGCATCACACAAGGCTGAAAAGCAGCCCGATTCATGCATTGAGGTATATGCTTAGACTACCACATGAGTGGAGAACCTCAACTGTTTGGGAACTGCACCCACCATGGACAAGGCTTACACCCCCACCCCCATAATTTCACAGATGAAACCTGGTACATATGTGGCCAAACAAGATCAGAGATAGCAAAACAAGGAAAGACAGACAAGCTAGGAGATACTGCAGTAGTTTGCTTTTGCTTGAGCTTATAGGGAAGGGCCCTCTTCTGTCCCTCTTCTCCTCTCCTTACCTGCTGAATGGAGTACAACCTACTTTCACACATTCAACTCAGTTTGCAGCAACTGAAGCTGAGGACAAAAGAGAAAAGTGGGAGGAGGAGAGATAAACTGGGACATTTTAAAAAAAGTGGGATGACAGAGGATTAATTGGGACTGTTCCTGCCAAATCCGGAAAGCTAGAGGGTATTCATGCATATTGGTATGCATATAATGTCCCTTCACACACTTACTTACTTATGTGACATGCGGAGAGAGGGCTTTCCCGAATGCGGCTTCAGCTCTGGATCTTCATGCTTAAAATATTGGAAGATATACCAGTTGCTCCTCTGCTCATGGGCACAGTTTTGTAACATCTAAAGATGCAATTATCAGCTGAATACATCTGGTAATTTGGAGGTTTTATTTAGATAGGGTTTTTTTTGGAAATTATTTCCCCCTCCCCTCTTCAATTTTAATTAAAATA
This sequence comes from Gambelia wislizenii, assembly GCA_030847615.1. NCBI lineage: Eukaryota > Metazoa > Chordata > Lepidosauria > Squamata > Crotaphytidae > Gambelia > Gambelia wislizenii. Next base: position 309,564,639 of record JAUMIR010000004.1, on the reverse strand, counting down.
GTAATAAAGTTATTTCGATAGTTTTCAACCATGGTAGGCAGGCTAAAACAACATCTGAATCTCACATAGTTGTATCATTGCCTATAAAATAATATAGGAAAAGGATCAATTGAACAAGTTGGCAAGCTCTTTACTTCTGACACAGTAACATCCTGTTATTGGTTGTCTCTGGGGTAATCACATCAGCAGTCAAAATCCAGGAGAAATCTGTGGGGCTACTGCTATGTAGGGAAACTGCTGCACTGGGTCAAATTATAAGGAATCATTTGCTTATGGAAGCTCTTTTCTTTTCTGCCTTTCTTTTAACCCATCTTCTCTTTGTAGAGTCACTAGATGGCACCATAGAGCAACTTTGCAGCTATTTGGTAACAATGAAGCTATTCTGTCAGGACTTTAAAATTGCTGCGTTTGGGTCTCTTACTGCATGGCTGCCTCGAGCATGAAACAAAAAATGGTTTTTATTTCCCAGTTTATGCATGTGCAAATTTAGCACATCAGAACTACAGGTGAGTTTGTTCCCTCTGGAACCTGAGATAGTGCTTGATGGAGAATTAGCAATTGTCAGGTAGCAAAGGTGGTAGAGAAAATACACACATACACAGAGTTATTCCGAAGCATCCTCACCATCCAAAGATAATTTCCACTTCATGTCTAAGTACTGGAAATAGACGGTTGGATTTCCCCCCTCCCCACAGCAACAGCTATAAGTTTATGCCTAGTACTGATTGGTAGCTGACTCAGATGTCATAGAAATCTGTCTTTTCTAGTCCACTTCCTTGAACTGCAGCAGTAGAGATCTCTAACAGAATCCCAAGTACCTCGCCAAACTACCAAGCCCAGGATTATATAGGATACAGCCATGCATCTATAACTGTGCAGTGCAGCTACGCTCTCTCTTAGGAGTTTATCAGACGAGCCCCTTAAAACGTTCTTTTGCTGTCATTAAAAAATCATTTTTTATGCCTGCAAAAGAATGCCCCCTACCACAGTTACCTTTTCTCATGGCAAAGGTTTCCCTTGCAATGAAGAGGAAGTGAGTGGAGCTCAGTTCACTTCCATGTTTAAAATCCCACGGATTCTCATGAGAGGACACTCGCGCAGGAAATTCAAAAATAAAAACAAAAAGAAGAAAGTTAAAGTTTTAAAAAGCACTGGAACACACTTTAAAAGTCCCAAGTAAACTGGGGAGGGTCATAAAAAGTGTGCTGCTTACCTGGACGTCTCAATCTCACCCAGAAGTGTTCTGGCTGGACAGGCCATTGAAGCTGCATTCATATGAGTTAAATGGCATGAGGCCCATGGGGGAACTATTGACAGCTTCAGTCAGCAATAAAATAGGATGGGTTTTGGCCAGGACATAAACGTGGCAGAGTGACCTTGTCTGATATGTGCACTCTTTCGCATTTATGTGGCGTCATGGTGACGCTGTATTTAATGCATCTGCTAAAGTCCTTAGACAGAATGGTACTGTCTCAGAAATAATGTTAGTCTTGTCAGAGTGAATGGCTATGACATTTGAAAAGAAGTCACTGCTGGAATTAAATATATGCAGATGCTAGATACCAAGTCAATCTGTTGGCCCATTTAGCCTAGTGGATATGGACAAACTTGTCACATTGCCTTTTTACCATTTTTCATTTTCCAGTCATACATCCAGTTCAGTGCAACCTTTGAGAATTTTTATAAAGTTGGCATGAAACATCATATGTAATTTCTGTACACAGTTCTTCTAATGCATGCTAAGGGAGGTGGCTATTTTTTGGCTCGGAGAAGTGAGTGAGTGAGGGGATATGATACAGCATGCATTAAATATCTGAAGGAGTGCCATCATGTGGAAGATGGAGAGGCCTTGATTTTTACTGTTCTCTGGACATAATCAAATGGATTCAAATGCCACAAAGAGATATTCTACTTAAATCTTAGGTAGAACTAGAAATTGAGAGCAAAAGCTGTTTCATGGAACAGACCCCCTTGGAAGGTGGTAGACTCTTCTTCATGCAGATTTTAAATTGGAGGTTGGATGTTTACTTTTTAGAGGTGTTTCAACTCGACTACTGCACTAGCAGAGAGGTGGACTAGATGAAACCTGGGGTTCCTTCTAATTCTACAATTCTATGCATTTTTGTATGCAATTTTGCCAAATCCGTAGAGTTTTACAAGTATTTTTCCTAATGAAATGCATTTAATATTTCCCCCCTTAAGTACATGCATTTTTGTATACATATTCCTTTGGAGTATGTCCATGGGCTCTTCACCAGCCGAGATAACCTGGGGGCAGCCCAGTGTATTCTGACCCTGAGTTGCGCCGGATTTCCCCTGTTACTGGAGCACTCTGCGCAGAGAATGGGCAGCTGTCCTCATATCCGTCCTACTGTATTGCCTGGCACCACTGCTGGAATGTGTCACATTCCTTGAGGCCAGAAATGAGGCAAGGATGACCCCAAAATATTTTATTAGGCTCATGTAGACAAGCCCCATGACAGTTAGAGTGATATTAAACTGTTTATAACTGTGTAGCATAGATACACATAGAGAGGCTAGACAAAGTCTTCTCAAAGACTTGCAAGTGGGATCTGGGAGTGATGTTCATTGTCTCTCCTTGAGATCTAGCAGTGGAAATAGATACTGCACTTTTTACTATGATGTGTGTAACAAGCTTACCTCCAAATATGCACTGTGGCTACAATTCTAGTGGCACTCACCAGCAAGCTCATTGTTAGAAGGAATACCTGTACTAGATGGTGAGTGACTCAACATTGCTGTTTCTTTTACACAAATCAAAGATGCATGTTCACTCTGTTGTGCCCGAAGTAGCTTTCAAATAGTTGCTATAGAGTTGCCCAACATTTGACTTGTCTTTTGAGACCACATCTTGAATTCCTGCTTGGAGCAATTAGAAAAGGAAGTGAAAAGAATTCATCTGAAACAACTGACATTTTTAAGCATCAGTGGAGCCCTACGTTCCCCCTGAGACCTTGTTCTTGCAAAAGCAGACAATGTGGCAACTGGCAAACTGGAGGTTGCAAGAAGGGATTCATGTGACTGAGTGTATGACTTTAAAAAAAAAGTCAGTTTACTTGGGAGCTATCTTATTAGAGAGATATCCTCTCCCTGGGATGTTAGGGTTAGGTGTGTAGGAATGTGCTTTCACAGGGAATAACTTCTGAGTATTTCCTGACATTCTTGGTGGCTGCTTTCAGAATCTGGAAGCTTGTAAGAAAAGCAGGAGGCTCGGTTGCATAATCATAGAATCATTTTTAGAGTTGGAAGAGACCACCAGGGCCATATAGTCCAACCCCCTTCTGTGCAGGAACACACAGGAATAATCTTCTCAGTTGTTCTGCCAGCAAGCAAAGACCATTTTATTGAAGCAAATTTTGGAATGTAAAGGTGGTCTTTTGTTGATGAGGATTCATATCCTCAAGTGATGGCTGCATCTTTCATTTTTGTGCATTTAATTGCATTTTAATTGTTGGATTTTTACATTAGGGTTTAATCAAGGGCCTAAAGCCCTGTACAACTTAAGTCCAGACCAACTGACAAACCATATTTCCACAAGTGAGTCTGTCTGTGTTTTGGGATCTTCTGGGGAGGCCCTTCTCTCCATCCCATTACTCTCACAGGTACATTTGGAACATGGGAGAAGGCCTTCTCAGTGGTTCCAAACTCTGAAACTCCATTAGTAGAAAAGCTAGACTGGTACTCTCTTTGGTAACGTTCTCTAGGCAGGTGAAGACGAGCTCCTCCTCCTCCTTCTTTGCTATGGAAAGTCTTTGAGGATTGATTGTTCATGGAGAAAGGCTTTTGATAATCAAAGAATCATAGAATCATAGAATTGCAGAGTTGGAAGAGACCATGAAGGCCATCCAGTCCAACCCCCTGCCACGCAGGAAATCACAATCAAAGCATCCCCAACAGATGGCCATCCAGCCTCTGTTTAAAGACCTCCAAGGAAGGAGATCCCACCACGCTCCGAGGGAGTGTGTTCCACTGCCGAACAGCTCTTACTGTCAAAAAGTTCCTCCTCATGTTGAGGTGGAATCTCTGTTCCTGGAGCTTGCATCCATTGCTCTGTGTTCCAGTCTCTGGAGCAGCAGAAAACAAGCCTGCTCCATCCTCAACATGGCACCCCTTCAAATACTTAAACAGGGCTATCATATCGCCTCTTAACCATCTTTTTACCCAGCTCCCTAAGTCTCTCCTCATAAGGCATCGTTTCCAGACCTTTCACCATTTTAGTCGCCCTTCTTTCGACACGCTCCAATTTGTCCATATCCTTTTTGAATTGCGGTGCCCAGAACTGGACACAGTATTTTAGGTGAAGTCTGACCAAGGCAGAATAGAGCGGCACTATTACTTCCCTTGATCTGGATACCATACTTCTATTGATGCAGCCCAAAATCGCATTGGCCTTTTTAGCTGCCGCATCACACTGTTGACTCATGTTCAACTTATGGTCTACTAGGACTCCTAGATCCCTTTCTCACGTAGTCTTGTTCAGCCAGGTCTCCCCCATCCTATATCTATGCATTTCATTTTTTTTGCCCTAAGTGCAGTGCAGTACCTTACATTTCTCTGTATTGAATTTCATTTTGTTAGCTTTGGCCCAGCTCTCCAGTCTATCCAGGTCATTCTGAATTTTGATCCTGTCCTCTAGGGAATTAGCTACTCCTCCTAATTTGGTGTCATCTGCAAATTTGATAAGTATGCCCCATATTCCCTCATCCAAGTCATTGATAAAGATGTTAAATAGCACTGGCCCCAGGACCGAACCTTGTGGCACCCCACTGGTCACATCTTTTCAAGACGAAGAGGAGCCACTGCTGAGCACCCTTTGGGTTTGGCTGGTCAACCAATTACAAATCCATTGAACAGTTAACTTGTCTAGCCCACATTTTACAAGCTTGTTTGCAAGAATGTCATGGGGAACCTAGTCAAAGGCCCTACTGAAATCAAGGTATACAATATTCACAGTGTGTGATGTACACAGAACACAAACTCAGGATTCTTCAATAAATCTCTTTATTGGAAGAGAAGCATGTGTAAGGAACAGTTGAAAAGCTGCTACTGAAGTATATATAAACAAACCAGAGATAATAGGCATCAAGCGTGAGAACAGACAGAGGAAGTTGTTCCACAGGGGAGCAAGAGTAGCCGGCGAGCGTGGCCTTGACAGTTTGACTATTGTCTCCAGCCCTTTTGCCTGCCAGAATACTGTCTCCCTCCCCGCTATGACTCAGTTTAAAGCCCTCCTGATCAAATTCTTGAGACTGTAGGCAAAAATGTTTCTGCCAATTGTTGTGAGATGCACCCCATCTCTTGCCAGAAGTCCCCCCTCATGGAAGCGCAGCCCATGATCCAAGAATCCAAATTGTTCTCGGCGACACCATCTACGGAGCCAGTTGTTTACATCGGCTATTTTCCTCTCCCTACCTGGACTATGCCCGTCAACTGGCAGAAGAGAGGAGATGACAAACTGTGCATTCATTCCTTTCAGCTTCCTCCCCAGAGCCTCATAATCTCTTCTGATCTTCAGAAAGCTGTGCCTTGCAGTATCATTGGTTCCCACATGGACCAAAAGGAAGGGGTAATGATCTGTAGGCTTGACGAGTCTTGTCAGCCTCTCTGTCACATCACAGATCTTTGCCCCAGGGAGACAACACACCTCCCGAGACATCTTGTCAGGCCCACAAACCACTGCTTCTGTACCCCGTAGCAAGGATTCCCCCACCACCACACGCCTCCCCCAAGGCTTCGCAGCTGCTGTTCCTTGCGGTGGTACAGTAATGTACGTTACTGTTTATATTTGCTGTTTTTTTCTTTTTTTAATGGGCATGCTTTTAATTCTATTGATAGTTTAATCATATTTTAACTTTTGTATGAGGCGTACATACAAAACATAGCTGTTTTAATGTTTGCAACTTAGAGTGAATAAATAGTTACCCCTGCAGCTGCAGCACTAGGGGGGTGCAGAGAGGCTAAACTGCACCGGTTGACACCATTGGATGGAGTGACACCAGTCTTAGTAACTCCACAGTACACTTGTCCACAATAAACCCACTCAATCACTTGGTTTTACCAACATGTTGACTCACCATTCAAAAGTTGATTCAATGGGCCAACTCTGATTGGGACTCACCTGCAGAATTCTGGCTAAGATTTTTTTTTTAAATCCCATTTTTGTATTCCATAAAAAAAGATGATGGTTGCCAAACTGCATCAGATTTTGAAACAGAAAAGACTGTATAAAATAAAACTATAAATAAGGTTTTATAAAAAGATTTTGGGATAGATTTTTTTTTGAGATAGAAAATATTGTATAAAATATAAATATAAATAAGGTTTTATAAAAGATTTTGCATAAGGGCCTGGGAAGTGGCTACAGAGAGTAGGATACTGAGCAATGGACTCAGTCTATAGGAAAAGAGTTTCCACCTAAACAGTAGGAAGAACAGCTGCCTCGGAGTGTGGTGGAGTCTCCTTCTTTGGAGGTTTTTAAACAGAGGCTGGATGGCCATCTGTCGGGAATACTTTGATTATGTATTCCTGCAGAGCAGGGAGTTGGACTAGATGGCCCTTGTCTTCTCTTCTAACTCTATAATTCTAAGAATAAACAACATGAGACATCTTGACATCAAATGCCAGCTTCAACCATTCACCTTTTCCATCACAGTTGTGCTAATCCACCTGCCATAAACAGGAGAACAGGACATCCTACTGCATGGGCTGTGCTTGGAAACAACTGAGGATGAAGAAATAGTTTCCAAAAAATTCTTGTGGAGGTACTTTCTATGAAAGGTTTTCTCAATTTCTTTATGTATTACAGACCAATATCTATGTGTTACTTTACAAGTCCACCAACAATGGTAAAAAGTACCAACCTCTTCTTTACATTTCCAACATTTATTTTCAATATGTTTATATATTCGTGATATCTTATCAGGTGTTAAGTACCACCTATAAATCATATCTTTGGCATATTTATCATAGTTTAGTGTGATATCCAAAACAGCTCAATGCCAAAAGAGAAAAGGAAACATTACCTTGTGAAAACTGAGCCACTAAATGCCTATAAAATGTTCTCTTGCTGAAAACTTTTGAAAGAACTTTTGTCAAGTGAAGTTGTTCAACCCATTAGGCTGGTAATTCCTAGAAAGCACTTAAAACTGTCTTCATACAAATGATTTGCTCACCCTCTGTGTTTTGACCCTGTAAGTAGCTTGTTTTTATTTTAAAAAATGGTTCATAAAGTGCATAATTTTCTCAGTACAGTACTCCAATTTTCATTTTGTGTTTCCAATACACCTCTGCTCATAAGTCTCAATGGTTGCTTAAAAGTATGTCTACTTATTACAAAAAGAAAGGAAAGGTACATAGAAACTATTGTGCCTTAACCAGGAATGTTCAAGCACTATTCCAACTCCACTCCTCAGCTTCTTCAGCCCATTGCTACAGGTCCTATACCTTACTAGGGACTACCATGCTCATGCCTGTCTGTTCTTGTCCCAGCCTCTGAGACAACCATTTGTATGACAGCCATTTTGTTTTCATCGTGATATTCCAAGTGATATGTAAGCCCAGTATGTGGGGACGAGTAGTGAATGATGGTGACAATGCTGGTCACTGTGCTTTAGTGTCCATCAAAAGGTTTTTTTTCTCTGCAATGCCCCAGATCAGCACAAAGTTTGGAGCACTGAAAACAGTGATAGGATCACCCGGGGGGGGGATTACTGTTCTATTGTGCCCCCACATTTCTTATGGGACAGCCATCCACATAGTAGTGAGCCACTAAAGGTTATTTTGCTCAGGTCCTTAAAACCTTAATTAAAGGTGTGTGTGTGCCACCATTTCACAGAAGCACAGAAAAAGAGTAAATGTGGCCCGGAATGAAGAGTTCAGCTACATGCAAATGCTACATTTCATTTTAAATAAAGCAAGCTTCTGCCTCCTATAGAAATGGCAACTTGTTCAGTGTTTACATAGAGAGCATTGTTTAATTTACATATTCTATAGAAATAATTTCTCTTCAAATACGCTACTGCATATTCGTGTTTCCTCAGTGTGTGTATGTGTGTGAGAGAGAGTGAGTGAGTGAGTGTAGGATCTAATTTGATATTAAGTAAAGCTCTGCAACTCCAAGGTATTGGGGATGTAAACAACCCAACATAGGGACACGTGCGTTACAACTCATAATTTATTTATTCAGCTCTCCAGGAAGTTTCTAGTGGAAGGGAAAAGTTGGAGTCTATGGACTTTATCAGACCACTCCCCAAGAAGAGTTATTTTGACAGCATAAATTGTAGCATTTTATGCCAGAAAAAGAACACCACCACCACCACATATACCTCCAGCAGCATCAATGAAGCTTCCCCAGCAGTAATAGAGCTCAAACAGAGCTCTGTTTACTTCTGGGTTTGAAATCTCCCAGATTCTTATGAGAAGACGCTAGCGTGGGAAAATTAAAAATAAAATTAAAACACACACAAAGGTTCAGCAAAGCACTAATACACATTTTTAAAGTCCCAAGTACCCCGGGGGGGGGTCATAAGAAGAGTATCCCCTACCTGGGTGTCTGATTGCACCCAGAAGTGTTTGCCCATTCATACTGCATTCCTGTGAGTACAATGGCGAGAGGATTCAAACACCAGCAATGCCAGCAACAAATCACTGCAGGGGAATCTATTGATGGCTTAGGAATTTTGGGGGATTAGGGATTTTTTTATTGGAATAAGGGCCATCAATAAAATAGAATTATTATTTTTTTACTTTACATGATCACAAAAGGTCAACATCATCTGGTACACGCACCCTTTCACAATCATTAGGCATCCTTATGACACCTTATTTGTCGTGTCTGATAAAGTCCTGACACCTTAAAGTATTAATAGGAGTGGTCTTCACTATAGATAACAACCTTGTCCTTCTCTTCTTTTGAAATATACAGCAACACTCTTAATACATTGTCATATTTTTAGAAATTAAATTGATGTCATTGTAACATGCATCTCTCTGGCTTATAAGTTCATTTATAAACTAATAAGGAATAGCACAATGCTGTTCATGTTTACTTAGAAATTAGCCCCAGTGTGTTCTATGGGATTTACTTGCATCATTACTTAGAAGCAAACCAACCTCCAAATACAGTTAAAATTCTGAAAGTTATCGAAAATCACACTGCTTAGAGGCACCCCAGAATCATTTAATCCAGCCTTTTCAATACAGTTTTCTGCCACAAACTGTCAAAGAGATGGGTTCCCTCGTGTAAATACCATCAGAGTAAAATCAGCTAAGAAACATTTCATCTTCAAAGAACATTTGTCTCTGGCTACAATACAAATTGTACCTTCACAAATACATTAATTCCAATATGAGATCTTGTGTGACTCTTCAACATTTCAAATCCTTCCTGAAGTCTGCTCCCCACAATTACACTTGCCCTTAACTTAGCTCAATGAATCTCTAATCAGTAATGATAATGATGGTGGTAATAATAATAACAATAATAATACTCTTGGCAGCAATGGAAATTATCAATTAATTGCCTTTTTAAAAGTGTCTCAGAGGCACTGAATAGGCTAGCCACATTTCTGTCATACAGCAATTATTGAATAAATAGACTGTGTGATGGCCAGGTTTTAAATTACCTACTCTGATGTTATCATTAGTGGTGACCAGGGTAGAACTGGATGGAGAGAGTTAATTATTATGGCTTGAACTCATGTCTGTAATCCTTTAAAAGATAAATGCATTTTTAAAATTTCTATATCTATTGGGAGATTAAAACATTTCTTTTTATTTTACCTTTAAGAAACCTATGGAGCTTGTTAACCAGTGGTGCCATTTTATGTTCTGCTTTATTATTTTTTAATGTTGGTCAGAATTAACATGTGGCCCTTTGTTATTCTGAAATTATGTGACTATGACGCCAATATGACTAGTCAATAAAATGAACATATAAAAACCTAAAAATGCTGATTAACAACTAGTACTGTCTTAACCAAGGGAAAGGGTTTTATATTTTATTTATTTTCATTTGAAATGTCCAGTTATCTAAGATAATCATCTATTAATGAATCAAACAATAAAAATTGCAGCACTCCAAAAATTGCACTGGGACATTTCAGTCTTCATGTACACATAGCAGCAGATGGTAAAAGCCACCATATTTAGGGCTGTCAGATGGGATTGGCACCTGTAATTTAGCTTAACAGATCTTAGAGTGCTACAAGTATGATAAAGCTCAGTCAAGCAGAGTGAAAGTACTTATCCTCGCTCACAAGACGACTATTGTCTCTCCGGGAGAGATGGGAAAGGAAGGACAGAAGAGCACCAGGTTCTGTTTTTGTCACCAGACCCTGTTCTTGTTAGTGGTTATCCTCTGTGGCCCCTCCAAAGTCAAGGCAACAGTCATGCTGGGAGGGGACAGCTGCAAGTGAAAGTTGGGGTTTGGAAGGTGAGGGAGACAGTTATCTCTATCCCACTTGACAGAGATTTATAACACCTCTCCCTACTCCAAGATCTGCTAAGGATTAAAGATCCCCATCCTGCATCCAATCTGGCAACCCCAACCATATTTCAACAGAAAAGTGTCAGAGGAAAACTGCAGAACGCAGGTGCAGGTTTTGAATGAATCTGGAAATTCAGTGTTGTGAGAGCTAGAACACAAGAAGTGCCACATTGGATCAGACCAACATAGGGTTGTTAGTTCAAGGTCATCCTATGCCCTGAAGTTTCTGGGCCAAAACCTGAGATTTAAGGACAGCCTCTGGCAATGCTAAATCTTAGCTAAAGGAGCAGTTCCCAGATTGACACAAAATGAAGGAATCATTCCTTATCATGTACTTTGGGACATGAGATAAGGAACATTTAATCTAACCTACTTGCCTCCAGCCAGAAAGTGGATACAAAGCAGACCAGAAGGTGAGCCCTGGCAGGAGGTCATTACATAGACACCCACCCCAAGAGTATTTGTGAATAGCAGCAACAAATCAATTAAGCCTTGCAAATTATAGCAAACTGCTGCTCTCCTAGCCAGGATGGAGATTTGAACACAGTCCTTTCTTCTCACCTGGAGCTGAGCCCACCAAAATTGGAGAATTTTCACCCTCATCTCCTGTCAGGACATGACCCATGAAAACTGGAGCCTCAGGGCCAGGCCCTGAGATCTGGCAACCCTAGACCAAGGCCTTGTCTAATCAACATTCTGTTCAAACAGTGGCCAATAAGTTGTCAATGTCTGTTTGTTTGTTTGTTTGTTTGCCTACACTTTCTAGAATCCCCCAGTGTCCATGCTGGATGAAAGTTTTGGGAGCTGCAGTGCAGAAAGTAACCTTTCCAAGCTCTGGCCTCAATCAAAAGCATGTATTCTTCTGATCCTAGTGCCATGGATATATTTTAATTTGATGAATACAATTCAGTTCCAAAAAGAAAGACTATAACTGGCTATAAACCACATACTTGAAGCTTGTTTTGATTGCTAATGTGATTTCAGTGTATGCACATGACAAATATGCTGATAACAAACATAGATGGACTTTAATTAAAAGTCATGCAAACCATGGACAGAAGAAATGAAAGAACTGCATAACAATTCTTTGTACAAACCAAAGAGATATCGCAGCTAGTGCATCTTGCCTGTTCTCCAGTAGGACCCAAAATATGTATAATATGATGTAAAAGTCTACAGGTGGTATAATTTTTTAATTGTTTTTCATTGCTGAAAAGGATCTTTTTTTAGAGTATGATTTTGGGATACCCTAACCAGCCTGGCCAGCAGACATAGTGACTCAGTGACTGTGGGAACTCTATATATATATATTTTTTTAAAAAAACCTTGCCATGCTAGTTAACAGGGAGATTCTGGGATTTATAATCCCAAAAAGTAACTTTTGAGAGTTACTGCTTTATGGAGCAATTTTTCCTGGTGAGAGAACCACAGATAGATTTCACATTATGGACTTGGAGAACAGGGTCAGCATTTGACATCCTTGGGCAGCTGCCAGGTCCCAAGAATCTCTTTCCATGAGCCTACAGTTGCCTGGTCTCAGGACTATGGTTTGAAGTCTCTAGGAATTACCATGGTGTAATCTAGACGGAGAAAAAAAATCACCTCAGAATGAAAGGCTAATACCCTTTGTGCACATGAGCTCCCACAGGGATTCACCATATGCAGATTCTATGATTCTATGATTGTTGCTGTCTTAAATGCTGTATGTGACTACTTGACTGATGGGCATAGTTCAGTTCAGCTCTTAAATTCCCACCAAGGGTTTGTTGATGAGGTGTACCACATGGCAGGGGGACAACACTCACACAGAATAGCCCCAATCAGTCCTCACTGGAAGGAGTTTCATCATTTGGTTCAATAAACAGAACTTAGTGTCCTGTTTTGGTCTACAGCTTCCAGAATCTCCCAGCCAGCAAGAGCAGTGGTCATACTAGCTGTGAGTTACTGGAACTGTAACCCCCCAAAAGTTAGGGTTAACCCCCACACACACACCATATGCTTTTCAATTGCTTTTAATATGCTTATTTATTTAATATAATAATGTATTTAATTGTGTTTGAATATTGTTACTTAAAAGGAAATGTACCTAGTATTACCCTGGGCGATGTTGTATGAAACATAATTTATAATGAAACAAAAATGACTTAATTTCTACTGTCATTCAAATTTGTGTCATTCTGGGTACCATGCCAAATCCACCAAGAACAACTAGTCTGCCCCCCACACACCAAAAAAAATGCACAGAACATGGAGTATGTCAATCTAAATTTAAAGCAAGAACTCAGAAATCCATAGTGTTTGGACTTTATCAGATGCAGTCTTCAAAACATTCTTTTGCCGGCACAAAAAAAAGAAAAAAATGCCAGCAAAAGAATGTTCCTCCTGCACTCACCTCTGGCTCCTCTGTGAATGAAGAGGAAGTGCATGGAGCCCCATTCACTTCCCCGTTCGAAATCTCATGTAATTTCATCACACGGGAAATTCAAACTTTAAAACAAAAATAAACCTTAAAAAGTGAAGCAAAGCACATACACACATTTTAAAAGTCACAAGTAACCCAGGGAGGGTCATAAAAAGAGCAAAACTTATCTGGACGTCCTGATCTGACCTGGAAGTGTTCGCACCGGAGCAGCCATTGTCGGAGTAAGTATGTGATTTAAAGGTACAGAGGTATTGCATGCTGGCAATGCCAGCAAAAAAGCAGCAGAGGGATCTATTAACAGCTTAAGCCATCAATTTAAAAGTACATGATTTTGCCTTTTTAAAACCATGAAAGGGCAGCAGTGTCTGATCCATGCACCATTTTGCGGTTACGTAGTGTCCTTATGACACTGTATTATGCATGTCTGATAAAGTCCTTTATTTGGGAGCCACTAAAAGTAGTTGACAGACAGGACCCTTTCACACTACACATTTATAGCACTATGATCCCACTTTAACCAGCATGGCCACCCTATGGGATTGTGGTTTGATGAGGCACTAGAGCTCTCTGGCCAAGAATTCTAAATACCCCTCCCTAAACAGCTAAAGTGGAATTATAGCACTCATATAACTGTAGCATGAAAGGACCTCAGGTCCAAAGTCTCACTGCAGTCTTTGTCTTACTGCCATTAAATAACGTGTCAAATTGTGATCAAGCATGTGGATTTGTGTATCTTTCAATTAGAATGTAACTGATTGTGTTTTTAGTTGGAACTTTGAACTGCCATGGATCCCAATCAGGAAAAAGGTGGGATATAAATTGAATAAATATGTAGGCATAGAGGGATGCAGTGAATTTTTGTATCTTAAACACACAGTGAATTTTTGTATCTTAAACAATAGAAAAGGAGATCTGAATGGATGAATAGGAGAATTGTTGTGACCAGCTAAAAAGATCATAGGAGAAAAGTGAAGTAGAAAAAAGGGTTGCTTTTTAAAAAAGAAGACGATGGCTTGCCTTTTTGATGAGGTGTGTTTTCTCACCTGCACTGAAATCTACAGACTTCAGTCAAGTGGTGAACAACATTTTCAGAGAAAGGTGCTAGTTTTTGTCAGAAGAGCATATGGGTGTTCAGGTCTGAAGACTGACGGGTTCAGTAAACGTGTGCAACATGTTAGTGGGTTTCTGAGACAAGGGGGACAGAAACATCTTTGAATGGAACTTGAGATTTATTTAGAGATAGCAAGGTCTGAATATCAGTATGTATCCTAGAGATACTACAGACACCCTGCCCCCGGTGTTGCTGATCTCATCTTGACACAAAATCCTGTCTTTTTATATAGTTATATTCATAAATACAGGGCTGTACTGCGGACATCCATTTATGCAAAACCAGAATCCATTGTAAGAGTGTGGATATGGATGTGATCTCTCATTCCCATTTCACCCCCCGCCCCCATTACACTCCAAAACAGCTCCAGAACGCTGGGATCCCCCCCCCCTCCAAACAGTTTTCAGACAGCTCTTGATGTCATAACTCACCCTCTGAAATCTGAAGAATCTGATGCAGAAGATTATGAAGGGGTTCTGGCTCCAGATGACATATCCCTCCCTAAATCTGAGAAGCTGGTGGTCCAAACAACTCAGGGGTTCTCCTCAGTAGGATGTGATGGACGCTGAGGAGATGCTCAAGTCCTTTCAAATCCGGGAAAGAAAGAAGAAACAGCATCAAAGGAGTCAGTATCTGTTAAATAGGAAATACTGAGTAATAATTTCTCTTGCAGTTGTCTAAGGGCAAATACCATATCTGTTGTACTCCTATTGGCTCTGAAGCCACATTGGCTTCCAGGAAGAAATTCTTCTGCAATAGCAGGAACTAATCTGTTCAGGAGTATCCTTGCAAGGATTTTTCCATCGGGAGGCATGGAGACACACTATCCCCAATGCTGCAGCCTTATTTGAGAACTCATGCCGAACAAGTCTTGAAGAGAAACAACAACGCAGAAAGAATCACAACCCAGAAACATCACCCAAGGAGACCTTCTGCTGTGCTTTCTGCAACCAGACTTGTTTATCTCGGATTGGCCTTTTTAGTCATCAGCGCGCTTGCAGAAAGTGTGGGATGAGCCCTTCCTGAATCTTCATTTGCCAAGAAAAGCCAGAGAGAGAGAGAGAGAGACTGAGTAATAAAGCACCTGGCATCCAGTGTCAGTCACCTTTAAATCTCCCACAGGTGTTGTGTTTGTACATTCATTCTTGCCCCTGCTTTGTAATGAAGTCTTTGTGTATTTCTTAGAGTTCTTGACTTCTGGACTGGCTACATTCAATGTCTCCTTCTCTTACCCTTTTGGCTTTGGTTATCTGGACTCCTGGCTTTGTGTAACAAATTCTGGACTGGTGGAAACATTCCCCCTGCACCTCTCTTTATTTTTCGTTAACTTTCTGGATGGCCCATAGTTTGAGTTTCCTGGAAGCTGCTTCCCCTATGACAGTCTGTCTCTGGTCTCTTGCTTCCTGCAGGTACAGGACACTTTGGGCTGTAGTGGAGTAGAGAAGGGAAAGTCCAGAGTGAGTCTAAGAAAAGATGAGATGACAGCATTTGTTCTCTTGCTCAGTTAAAGCCTTTGAAGATGTTCATAGAATCATTGAATCATAAAGTTGGAAGAGAACACAAGGGCCATCTAGTCCAACCCCTTGCCCTGCAGGAATTGCAATAGCAATAGCAATGTCTGGAAAGCAACTAGATACCAGCAAAGTATAAACAACACTAATCTGGGAAGGGAGTCAACTGTTAATTAGCACACAGGAATGCAAACACAGTCAAAGATTTTAGTCCAGTAACACAGTCCAAAAGGTCAGAGGCTTATGGCAGTCAGTCAGTGTGGGTCCAAAACAGTCCATGGATCGATAGGAGCAGGCAGCAGAGTATGTTAAATGCAAAGGAATATTTAACCTTATCTGAACCCTAATTATACATAAAACATGAGAATCCTGCCGTCCTCTAGGTGTTATTGGACTGTAACTGCTATCAGTCCTAACTAGCACAGCCAGTGGTGAGGAATGCTGGGAATTACAGTCCAACAACATCTAGGGGACTGAGTGATTTAGAACTGAAAAGTCAATGCCACAATGCATGACTAATATTTACATCACAGTCCTATGCATTGTAACCAGAGGGGTCACCAAGGACAACTGATATGATCTGGAGGGTTTTTAGTTTAGGGGGAAAATTTTCTATGAATTCATAATGTTGTTGTTGTTGTTGTTGTTGTTGTTATTGTTATGTGCCATCAAGTTGCTTCCAACTTATGGTAACAAAGTGAACCTATCATGGGAGTAGTATAGGGGTTTTCTTGACAAGATTTGTTCAGAGGGGTTTTTGCCTTTTCCTTCCTCTGAGGCTGAGAGATTGTGACTTGCTGAACATCACCCACTAGGTTTCCATGGCTGAGAGGGGCTTCAAACCCTGCTCTTCAGAGTTGTAGTCCAATGCTCAAACCACTACACCATTCTGGCTCATAATAGATGTTTATAAGTCTGGTGTGGACAAAGGACATAAAGGATAGAATTGATAGAAGGATTGAGGAACTAAAGAAGTGCGTTTAGAACAGGGTGACCTTCTTTACCCAGAACCATCTTCTTTCGGAAAGCTGTTCAGAAAGGAAAGCAGAAATTCTGATGTTGCTTACCAGCAGTTAGTACCTGAACAGCAAGCTGACTAGATACATAGGACTTTATCAGATGACGCACTAAAAACGTTTTTTTGCCAGCATATTTTAAACTGTTGGTGTGCTGCAAAATAACCCTTTTTATCAAACATCACTGTAATAGTGTGAAAAGGAAGCTCTGTACTTCTGTGTTCACCGGGGTGCATGATCAATGGTTCTCGCAAAAGATGCGAGTGCACTTAAAAGTATAAAAACATGAAAATAAACAAATGAAATGAACACATAAGCACAGAAACACACTTAACAACTTCCAAGTAAAATGGGGAGGTTTATAAAAACAGGATCCCATTCCTAGTTTTCACTTTCTCTCCCAGAAGTGTTCTGGTGGAGACTGCCGATTGATGCTAAAATCATGCTAGCAGAATGGGGTGCAGTTTCACATGCTTGCAATTCTGCAAAAACAAAACAAAACAAAACAAAACAAAACAAAACAAAATGCCACAGCAGATCTATTGATGGCTTGGCCTATCAATAAAAAAGAATGCCTTATTGACCACACGAAATCATGAAAACATGACATCATGTGGTATTGGCACACTTTTGTGTTCATTAAGCGTCATTATGGCATGATATCTGCTGTGTCAGATAAAGTCCATAGTCTTTTGGTCAAAGACTTGCCTGGAAGAGCAAAAAGTCTTGTATTTGTCTAGAAAATTATAGTACAGTAATTACATCTAGATTTGCATCTATCTGTATCTTCTATCCTATACATTTTCTGGAGATACCTGTCTTCTTTTGCCCTACATTTTCCCCTACGTTACATTGGGGTCGGCCTAGTTTAGGATCACAATCTAAACTCTTCATGTCTACTCAGAAATGGAATTTACTTCTAAGTAATTGGATTGTAGCCTTAATCTGTTTATCCTTTCATTAAGTGTTCATGTTTGTGGAGCAAAAGAAGCCTCTAGAGCTCGCTTTCTTTCTTTCTTTCTTTGGCCCTCTTTTCCAAATATTATTTGGTTGTATCTGTTGTTGTGTTTCATTCCCTTGCTCATGAGTACTCCAAAAGACTCTTTCTCATTTGCCTTCTGAATACCCAGCTAAGGGAGGAAAACAATCCTGTCTTTGTGTCCCACAGTAAATTTGGCAACACGCATGCAGTGTATGTTAAACAGAACTCCCCAAGAAGCCGGTGATTAGTGGATATCAATGCCCACTTGGCAGTGGAAAGCCAAGATAAAAACTGGAGACCTTCACACTAGCAATCTGAATTTTCAATAGAAAGAAAATATTTTCCAATCTTTTTTTCTTTCTTAATCTGGCATGAGTGGCAAGGCTTCAGTCAGAGCAGCTGTGCTGAAAAATCAGATCTTTATCAGTTTTGGCGCCTCTGTAGGAAAAACACGGCACAGAGCCTGAAGTCAAGACAGCAAGGGAGGCCACTCAAAAGCAATATCCCTCAAGTGCACATGAAGCTTAAAGTGTACAGGGGCTGCTTCTGGAAAAGTAGAGCCAGAAATGTGTGGGCTCTGAAGAACCTTCATTTTTGGAATAATACATCACCCTAGCAATATCAGGTTATTCAGGTCATATGATATGTTTGTAACAAGCATCTGTTGTAGTACTTTGGATCATTTGTCCCCAGCTGACAATTTGTGCCTGTCTTTATGATTTAAATTTCAAGTGGTACATTAGGTAAATGGAACCACCATATGCACTTTAGTCACTGATGTGGCAAATCATATCAAAGTATTAGTATTTCACATCATGTGAATTTATCCATAGCACATATAGGACCTCAATAATCTTACATGTTTTTCTAAATTGTATAATTGATGTCTGTCCTTGGTTTCATTCCTTTTGCCATTTAAAAACAATAATCTACAACAATTTAGAAAGTAGTTAAAGCATAAGATTATTATCAGCTTTGGCTGATATGCCAGCTGTGCCCCTTCCTAGAGTTGGAAGACCTCAAGATGGTAGTGCATGCACTGGTAACCTCAAAGTTGGACTTCTGCATTGCACTGTACATTGGGCTACCTCTGTACCAAGTTCAGAAAGTCTAATTTGTTCAAAATATGGCAGCTAGATTGGTTACAGGTACATCTAGGTTACCTTTAGGATTACCTTCTTCTGTACAATCCATCCCATACACTCAGGTCCTCCGGAGGACATTTACTACATCCAGCCAGGATTAGACTAGCAACTGTCACCCAGAGAAACTTTTCATTAGCTGCCCCCCGACAGTGGAATGGCCTGCTGGAAGAGATTCAACAGCTAAACACCCTGTCGTAATTTAAAACATCACTAAAGACCTATATCTTCTGGCAGGCCTACCCAGTTGATTTTAATCTATGAATTTAAAATTTGTATGGATTATTTTAATGTAACATTTATTTTAATCTTATGCATTTTTACATGTGTGTTTCTACAATGGCTAAGGCCTGAGTAAACAACAAGATCTTTGCTTGCCTGTGGAAAGAGAGCAGAGGGAAGCAGCCTGGACTCACGAGGGAAAGAGTTCCACAGCCTGGGAGCAATGACCAAGGAGGCTTTTCCCCATGCCCCCTTCAGATACCTTGTAAAAATACAAATCCCAGGATTCCATTGGTGGGAGCTATAGCAATTAAGTGGTGTCAAACTGCATTATTTCAACAGTGTAGATGCACCCATAGTCTTTCAGACAGTCTAGATCCATGCTATGTAGGGCTTTATACCAGCTCTTTGAATTGTGCCCAGAAATGAACTGGCAGCCCCTGAAACTGGTTCAACAAGAGAGTTAAATGCTGCAGTCTGGCTGCAGCATTTTAGACCTGTTGGGGTTTCCGAACAGTTTCCAAAAGCAGGCCTCTGTAGAGTGCACAACAGTAATCCAAACAGGATGCAATCAAAACATCATAGAAGAGCAGCAAATTGTAACTTATTTACTTTGCTGTTACTGATGTTACTGCCAAAGATGCAGGTGGATGCTTGTGAGGGTCCCTGCTTAATGTGCTAAACTAACTTGCTTTGGTTATTATGCACTTTGTTTTGCATTGATCATGGGGCTTCACTGTTTGATGCTTTACCTCAGGCTTGCTGATATTTTAGGAACTTACCCAGTACTGCAAGCCACCATGTTGCAAGTTTGATCCCAGAGGGTGTCAAGGTTCACTCAGCCTTCCGTCCTTTCGTAGGTCGGTAAAATGAGTACCTGGCTTATGGGGGCAATTAGCTAACACACATTGGAAACTGCTTAATGCGGTGTTGGGCGATTATCAGACAGGAATGTAAAAAGCATTCCTGTTCCACAATCTCCACTCCCACCCCGTCCCATCCCTGTTCTGGAACAATCATCCTACCCACCGAAATTACCTCCTCTCCTGTCATTCTGGCAGCCCAGGAGTGAACAGAGCTCTAATGGAGCTCCATTCACTTCCCGGATTAAAATCCTGTAGATTCTTATGAGATGACACAAGCGTGGGAAATTCAAAAATAAAAATAAAAAGAACACCAAAAAAGTGACAGCAAGCACAAAAATACACTTTAAAATGTAGAAGTAAACCGGGGAGGGTCATAAAAAGTGTGTCACTTACCTGGATGTCCCGATCTCACCCGGAAGTGTTCTGGCAGGGACTGCCCATTGACGCTGGGATCTCACCAGCGAAATGAGGTAATTTGTCGCACACAGGAAAATCCATGACAGAAACAGAACAGGGGATCTATTGACGGCTTCTCCTGTAAGTAAAAAGCAAAAAAGCAGCGCCCGCAGAACAGCAACAGAACGAGTGCATAATGATGGGAGAATGATGTCATCTGGTTTAGGGAGGCCTTTTGTGATCTCGGCATTGCTGTAACACCACTTTTGACACATCTGATATTCTCCTAGATGTGTAAATTGCTATTAAAAAAAAAAAGTAAGCTACTCTGAGGGTTTTGTGGCTGAAGAGCGAGGTATAAATACATAAAATATATTAGAAAATAAGAAAAGGATGCTATCCAGTTACGTGGCAGTCAAGAATCTGCATTGTAGACGATTGTGTGTAGTATCCTAGGACATGTTCTCAAATAATAACAGCTCAGTAACAGCTAGTCTCAGCAGATATAACCACATGATAGGTATAGGCTGACAGGTCATTGAAGAATATTCTCAAGAAGATTCATATTGGGATGTTGCTTATTATTAGAATTACCACAGAATGCCTGAGAAGGAGATTCAGTGCTTTGTGGGACAGTCTATTCAGCCCCTACATCTGCAAAATGGGAATAAAAATATATGTCTATCTGACAGTGGTGCTGTAAAGCATTTTGAGATATGCAAATCACTTCAAACATTTTAGACAATGCTTGTTTGTGTATGTAAGAATGTCTACCTTGCTCTTCAGGGTACCTTACAACAACCGAGAATGGCAGAGAAAACAATATATTCAAGTAAAATATAATAGAGGCAGCAGCAGAAGCAGAGATCAGAGATAAAAACACAACCTTTAAATAAAACATTATATACTTAGCAGGGAATGCAAATAGTTTCACCCGGCACTGAAAGGCAACTGGAGAAGGCTCCCAAACACAAGTTGAGTCTCCCTTATCCAAAATGCTTGGGACTAGAGCTATTTTAGATTTTGGAATATTTTGAATTTTGGAATACTTGCATATACATAATGAGATATTTTGGAGATTTTGGAGACACAAGTCTATACACAGAATTCACTTACATTTCATATACACCTTATACACATAGTTTGAAGGTCATTTTAATACAATATTTTTAATAACTTTGTGCATGAAACAAAGTTTGTGTACAATAAGCCATCAGAAAGCAAAGGTGTCATTATCTCAGCCACCCCTGTGGACAATTTTGGATTTTAGAATGTTTCAGATTTCAGGATAAGATACTGAACCTGTACCAGCAACAGAAATAAAACAGAAAGAATAGGGAGAGGTTCACACACACACACACTACAGCTACTATAATATCTCTAACTAGCATGGCTACTGGCTGTGCTGGTTAGGGGATTCTGGAATTTGTAGTGAAAAAAGTTAGTCTGGTATAATACATGTATGTTCAGGCCCCATACAAAAGATGGTGGCTACCACTTCATATCCAGTCTAAAAATATTTTATGTAAAAATTAGAATATTTCACATAAAAATAAAACTATAAAATAAAATACTATATCATATGATATGCATGTTTACATATATAATTTTATAGAATGTAGTTTTATACTGGATATTTATTCATTCTTAGGGTGATGTATAACAAAAAACAGTTTTAACAAAACAGTAATGTAACTAGGCAAAAACTGAAACTGTCAATTTTAACAGTTTAAACAATATAAAGCAATAATTTAAGTAGGCCAAAAATTGAAGCAAACTGACAAGTTAGACTAAAGCACTTTAAAACAACCTAAAACAATTTAAGACAACAATTTAAGCATGTGTGCAAATTTGGATTAAATCAACTGACCCCAGAGATTACGGGCTTCTCTGCACTGGCCAAACACCCCGGCTTGCCCCTGTTCCAGAGCCCTGTAGTCTAAATGACACAGGGCACTTACCCCAACCTTCCCCTCGGCAGTCCAAATGTCCCCCGGGGCAGATATGGGGCCAGAATGGGGAAAATTATGATAGGGCCCTGTACTGTATCCTGCCTCATCTAGATAAGCTGTATGACATTGCAAGGTGCTACATTGGCTTCTCCATCCCCCCTCCCCTCATTTTTCTGATAGGGATACATAGAGAGAGGTTGTCCTTCAAGTATTGAAATCTCAAGCCATTTAGGGCTTTAAACATTATCACCAGTGCCTTGAATTCAGGTCTAAGGTACATTGAACATGTGAATTCATGGTCATAATCTTTTGCTGGGAGATAAAAGACTAACTTTTCCAAGCTGTCTATGTTTCATGGGGTAGAGTATTTCACTATACTGGTCTCTCTCTTTCTGGCTTTTCTTCGCAAACGAAGATTCAGGAAAGACTCATCCTGCGCCTTCTGCAAGCGCGCTGATGACTAAAAAGACCAATCCGAGATAAACAGGTCCGGTTGCAGAAAGCACAGCAGAATCATAGAATCATAGAATCATAGAATTGCAGAGTTGGAAGAGAAGGTCTCCTTGGGTGATGTTTCTGGGTTGTGATTC
This sequence comes from Gambelia wislizenii, assembly GCA_030847615.1. Lineage (NCBI taxonomy): Eukaryota > Metazoa > Chordata > Lepidosauria > Squamata > Crotaphytidae > Gambelia > Gambelia wislizenii. Next base: position 309,541,922 of record JAUMIR010000004.1, on the reverse strand, counting down.
CTTCTGCGCTGTTGTTTCTCCTCAAGACCTGCTCGGCGTGAGCTCTCAAACAAGGCTGCAACATTGTGGGTAGTGCGTCTCTATGCCCCTCGATGTGAGGCCAGGGCAGACCATTGTTGGTGATCAATTTGGCCAAGCCTGAGATGTTGTTTCAGGGAGTCCTCATATCGCTTTTTTGGAACACCCCTCTTACGCTGACCCGTGGCGAGTTCACCGTAGAGTACTATTTTTGGGAGATGATGGTCCTCCATCCTAGAAATGTGCCCTGCCCAGCGCAGCTGTGTTCTCAATATCATGGCCTCAATGCTGGTGATCCCTGCTTGCTCAAGGACAGCAACATTCGTCACATAGTCAGTCCAGTGTATATTTAGGATTGTGCGTAGACAGCGCTGATGAAAGCGTTCGAAGAGTCGTAGGTGGTGGCGATAGGTGACCCATAAAGGAGAATAGACAGTACAGTACAATGGCTCTATATACACTGATTTTTGTGCTTCGCCTCAGGCGCTTATTACTCCAGACTCTTTTGTGAAATCTTCACTATACTGGTACAGTATACTGTACCAATATATTTCTCTATATTTCACTATACTGGTACAGACACTGAATATATATCTCCAAGCACTTTCTTTGTCTCTGTTGAATAAATATTTACTTCTATAAGGGTAGTCAAACATCTCCTGTTCATTTGTTTTATAGAACTGTAGTGACAGAAAAGGGAAAGATGCCATAAAACTGCTTTGCCACATGATTGCTCCTTTACTTGTTATCATTTGCTTCATTTGATTTCTTTATTGATACACTCATGTGCTTCTTTTAGTTTTATCTCTATGAGCATAACAGTATAACATTTAAATCTCATCTTTGTTTGAAATATCAACATGGTTAACACTTGTTGAAGAATATTTACCGAGGCTGTCATTCAATAATTTATTGTTAAGTAACTGAAGATGCTTTGCATTTTCCTGCAGTTTGTACAAACAATTTTTTTTTAACCTGCCCTCCACCTTTCCTAACCCTCTCCCTATTTGAGAGCCATGAGTCAGGAAATAATTGCATGAGTGTTCATGTGTAGCTCCACAATACAGTCACCTTTGAAAGGTAAAGAAATACAGTATCCATAAATGCAAGCCATCTGCAGCTGTCATTAGATCCTGGCAACCAAAGCAAAGACAACTGAGAATATGGAATGTTGGTGGCATCTACGGGTAAGATTTAAGCTGCCTTGAGTTTTGGTCTTGTGGAAAAGTGAGGTTATAAATAAAGAGAAAAAGAAGAATAAAAAGTGGAGAAGAATATTGATAACCAGCACCACCATGTCATGATAGCATACATAAAGCAAAATTAGACTCAGAGATGGAGGTGTGAAAATTGGAGGAGGGAACACTACAAATTTAATATATGCAAATAACATCATACTACTGTGGACCCTTGGTATCTGCTGGGGTTTGTTTCCAGAACTCCCAATGGATACAAAAATCTGTGGATGCTCAAGTCACATTATATACAGTGGTATAGTAAAATGGTATCCCTTATATAAAATGGCAAAATCAAGGTTTTATTTTTTGATTTTTTTTATATATATTGGAATATTTTCCAGCTGTGGATAGTTGAATCCATGGATGCAGAATCTGTGGATACAGAGGGCCAACTGTACGAGCAGAAAATAGTAAGGATTTGGGACCTTTTCAGACACAAAAAAGTCATCCTGAGGAATCGGGAGAAGTACGTGGCTGTTCTGCGGCAGGGGGCCAGTTTCAGACTACACCGTCCCTCTCCCGTCATCGTCTGTATTCCTTCCATGTTCAATTGAAGGAAAAGGCGCCACTTTTTACTCATGAAGGACTTCTGTGATTAAAAAGTGGTGCCTTTTCCTTCAATCGAACATGGAAGGAACACGGATGATGACAGGAGAGGGAAAAATTCATTGTTTTCTTATCAACTGAGATTTTTTTCTACTGCTGTGTTTTTATTTTGTACATGTTGCTACTTGATGTTGCTTTAGCAATTATCATTGATTTTATGTTATTGGCAATAAATTATATACATTATACAGAGAACAAAATATTGCAGCATGGTAAGAAAAATGGCAGTTCTAGTTTAGGGTTTCACTCTGAGGATACTCCATTCCTTCCATTCTCCTACTCCAGTTTTTTCTCTCTCTCCCCCCCCCCAAAGAAGACAGCTCTATACTGCTTTGTCCCCCATTTTGCTGTTGTGTGTTTTCAAGTTCCTCTCCATTGACGCCCCCTTGTCGTGGGAGAGAGGCTTGCGTACCCTAATGATGTTTTGAGCTATGCTGGCGGTGGCATAATAGCCACTGGTAGGGTCTCCCATGCCAGACAGGTCAAAACCGAAGGGTCTGACAAAGAGCGTCAAAGGGCAGGATGGGCTCTCTAGCCTTGTGGCAACCGTCCTAGGAGAAGGAAAACTCCAATCCCAAACCCGGGCAGATGGTGCTCGTCCAACCCTGTAAGGTCAACCATCTAAGAGAAGGAAACTCTAATCAAACCTACGGCCCGAGGACCTCACTGCCACGTCCATGCTTGCAAGGCCACGGCAGATGAATCTCTGGTTTAAAGGGTGAGGCCAGTTCTGTGAACGCTGCGCTCCACCAGAAAAATCCATTGCACAGGCTCGAAGGACAAATCCATTTCCAAAAAAGCCCTGTAGCGACTGGCGAGGGACGAAACCAGCAGGTGTAAAGATGCACTGGAAGCCGCAGCCCCAACCCTGCATGCAGGCGGTTCAGGACATTGGTCGCTCAAGCCTGACCCGGGAGATGACAGTCTTGTTCGGCAGCATCCTGAATGACCAAGCAGCCTTTTTTAAGGAGAGCACTGCTTGCTCCATATGGAGAGGGGCCTAGAAAAGGTGGCCTAAAGAAAGCTCATCCCCAACTACCTGGTTGGCTAGCCGCGGCCAACGGGAATCTTCTGATGCGGTCAAACCAAGGCAAAGAAACAAAGGCACACACCGGCCTCCAAAGGTGTAAATAAACTGACACTTGCATGCTGGAACATCAGAACCATGCAAGACTCTGAAGATAGTGGACAGCCTGAGCGTCGTTCTGCCCTAATAGCCCTTGAACTATCACGGCTTAATATTGACATCGCTGCTCTTAGTGAAGTTCGCTTCCATGAGGAAGGGAGCCTTAAAGAACATGGCGCCGGCTACACACTTTACTGGTCTGGCAAACCCAAAACTGAAAAACATCTGTCAGGAGTAGGCTTTATGATTAAAAACTCCATTGCCTCCAAACTCGAAACCTTGCCAACAGGACACTCTGATCGCATTATTTCCTTACGCCTCCCACATGTTGTTCTCTTTAGTATATATGCCCCAACTATGCAAGCCAACCCTGTAGAGAAAGAAAAATTCTACACAGACCTATGCCATCTCATACAAAAAGTCCCTGTAGAAGATAAAATTATTATCCTTGGTGACTTCAATGCCAGAGTAGGAAAGAACTCCGAAGCCTGGAAAGGTGTCTTAGGCAAGCATGGTGTTGGAAATTGCAATGATAACGGATGCCTCCTGCTAGAGTTCTGTGCAGAACAACAGCTGACTATTATAAACATAATCTTTCAGCAGAAAGATAGCTTGAAGACAACCTGGATGCATCCCCGATCCAAACATTGGCACCTCATTGACTACGTTCTAGTCCGTCAGAGAGACATTCGTGATGTCCGTCATACATGAGTGATGCCCAGTGCAGAATGCCAAACAGATCATCGCCTTGTCAGATGTAAACTAAATCTTCATCTTAAGTTCAAACCTAAGAGGGGTGGCATCTTAAAGAAGAGACTCCAAGTCAACAATCTTCAACAAGCTACCATGAGAGACAACTTCCAGGCAAATCTAGAAACGAAACTTGAAGACCATCCTACAGATCCTTCTCCTACAGTGCTTTGGCAACATATCAAAAACAGTATCCTCCAGTCTGCAGAAGAATCCCTTGGCTTCTCCCACAAGAAAAATGAAGACTGGTTTGATGAAAACAACCAAGAGATCCAGGAGCTGTTGGCAATGAAGAGAGCTGCTCACCAGGCATACCTCGCCCAGCCAACCTGTCATGTAAGAAAAGCAGCTTTCCGCCTCACATGTAGCAAACTACAACAAAAACTCCGAGACATGCAGAACAAGTGGTGGATCAATATAGCAGAAAAGACACAACGCTGTGCAGATCTGGGTGATCATAGAGGATTTTATGAAGCTCTTAAAGCAGTGTTTGGACCTACTTATCAGGTCCAAAGCTCCTTATACAGTACAGATGGTCAAACATTAATTACTGATAAAGCCTCCATCCTAAATCGTTGGGCTGAACATTTTCAAAGTCTCTTTAGTGCCAACCGAGTAGTCCAAGCCTCAGCTATCCAACATATGATACAAAAACCAATGAAAAATGAATTGGACATAGCTCCCACTATGGAAGAGACCCTTAAGGCCATACAGCAGATGAAAAACGGCAAGGCAGCTGGGATTGATGGAATCCCACCTGAAGTTTGGAAACACGGAGGTCATGCACTCCACGAAAAATTCCACGAATTCCTTGTGAATTGCTGGGAAAAAGGTGAACTGCCATCAGACCTCCGAGATGCAGTCATCATCACCCTGTACAAGAAAAAAGGAGCAAAATCCGTTTGCTCAAACTATCGAGGCATAACACTGCTCTCTATTGCTGGAAAAATCCTTGCAAGGATACTTCCTGCTATTGCAGAAGAACTTCTCCCTGAAAGCCAATGTGGCTTCAGAGCCAATAGGAGTACTACAGACATGGTATTTGCCCTTAGGCAACTGCAAGAAAAATGTAGGGAGCAGAACAAGGGACTCTATGTAACATTTGTCGACCTCACCAAAGCCTTTGACACTGTAAGTAGAAAAGGTCTGTGGCAGATCCTGGAAAGACTAGGATGTCCCCCCAAATTCCTTAAAATGATTATCTTGCTACACGAGGGACAGCGTGGTCAAGTCAGATATGGCGATGCTCTTTCAGAGCCCTTTCTAATAACTAATGGAGTGAAGCAAGGTTGTGTTCTTGCACCAACTTTATTTACAATCTTCTTTAGCACGATGCTCCAAAGGGCTATGGCAGAGCTTGAAGAAGACGACGGCATCTATATACGCTACCGTACTGATGGTAGCTTGTTTAACTTAAGCCGTCTGAGGGCTCACACTAAGACTCTAAACTATCTAGTCCGTGAGCTGCTCTTCGCCGATGATGCTGCCCTTGTTGCCCACACAGAAGCAGCTCTGCAGCGCCTAACATCCTGCTTTGCAACAGCTGCAGAGCTGTTTGGGCTAGAAGTCAACCTGAAGAAAACAGAAGTTCTTTACCAGCCTGCACCACAGGACGAACACCACCATCCCCACATTGCCGTCGGCAAATCAGTGCTCAAGTCCGTTCAGCAGTTCACCTACCTGGGAAGCATCATCTCCTCAGATGCCAAGATTGACAAAGAGATCGATCACAGATTAGCAAAGGCATATAGTGCATTTGGAAGACTTCACAAAAGAGTCTGGAGCAATAAACACCTGAGGCAAAGCACAAAAATCAGTGTGTATAGAGCCATTGTACTGTCTATCCTCCTTTATGGATCTGAAACATGGGTCACCTATCGCCACCACCTACGACTCCTCGAGCGCTTTCATCAGCGCTGTCTACGCACAATCCTAAATATACACTGGACTGACTATGTGATGAATGTTGCTGTCCTTGAGCAAGCAGGGATCACCAGCATTGAGGTCATGATATTGAGAACACAGCTGTGCTGGGCAGGGCACGTTTCTAGGATGGAGGATCATTGTCTCCCAAAAATACTACTCTACGGTGAACTCGCCACGGGTCAGCGTAAGAGGGGCGCTCAAAAAAAGCGATACAAAGACTCCCTGAAACAACATCTCAGGCTTGGCCAAGTTGATCACCAACAGTGGTCCGCCCTGTCCTCACATCGGGAGGCATGGAGACGCACTATCCACAATGCTGCAGCCTTATTTGAGAACTCTCGACGAACAAGTCTTGAAGAGAAACGACAACGCAGAAAGAATCACAACCCAAAAACATCACCCAAGGAGACCTTCTGCTGTGCTTTTTGCAACCGGACTTGTTTATCTCGGATTGGCCTTTTTAGTCATCAGCGCGCTTGCAGAAAGCGCGGGATGTGTCCTTCCTGAATCTTCGTTTGCGAAGAAAAGCCAGAGGAGGGTTTTCAAGTTATTTCCAACTTGTGGAAACCCTGTGGAGGTGAACATATCATGGGATTTTCTTGGCAAGATTTGGTCTCCAGAGTTGCAGTCTAGCACTGAAACCACTACATCTCACTGGTAACATTTTATTTATGACAGCCACTTTGGTGTAGTAATTTGAGCATTGGACTATGACTCTGGAGACCAGGGTTCAAATCCCTGCTCAGCCCTGGAGACTCACTGGTTGATGTTGGGCAAGTCACACTCTTCCAGCTTCAGAGGAGGACAAAGGCAACCCACCTCTGAACAAATGTTGCCAAGAAAACCATGGGATAGGGTCACCATAAGTTGGAAATGACTTGAAGGCAAACAGGAAAACATTTTATTCAAACTTCTGCAACTGCACACTTTGGAAGTGTCTCTAAATTTGGTGTATGGTTGGTGCTCTTTTGCCCACATAAAAATCAACATTTTGAGAATGAATTCACAATATAGGGCTAGAATTATATATTCAATTTTGTTCTTAACTTATCTGTGAGGAATAATGCTAAAGGGTCTATGAATGTTTGAAAGACAGCACTTTTAAAAAAAGAGTGTACAGTTGTCCCTCCATATCCACAGATTTGGTATCCACGGATTTAAGTATTTACGGCTTGAAAATATTCTTTAAAAAATAATAATCCAAAAAGCAAACCTTGATTTTGCCATCTTATATAAGGGACACCATTTTGCTATGCCATTGCATATAGTGGGATTGAGTATACATGGATTTTGGTATCTGCAGGGGGTCCTGGAACCAAAGCCCAGCGGATATGAAGAGACAAATGTATATAGGCTTTATACTTGAATTTTTAATATTTCAAATACCGTAGTTACAGGTGGAAATCACATATAGAACTGCAGAATGGAAAATACTGTCAACTATCTGCAGTGTATACATTTCAACAGTGTTCTCCTTCTAGTGTGTCCCTGACTTGGTTTTAAAAAGCATTATTATGCCACTAAAGATGCACAGGATGTTCTTAGGGCCAACTGATGTGCTATTAAAATGTATCGGCAAAGAATGGGGATGTTCAGTGTCCCTTAATGTGATTTCCTTGTGAGAGAGGTTAAGCTTTCTCATGCACCCTGGAGCATAAAGATCCAAGTTAATATGCAAATAAACTTACTACTCCCCATACCTTCAAACAGTTTCCTGGAAAATAAGATAGCAATGTAACAAAAACTACAGACCAAGGGAAAGGAGAAAATTCTGTTACACTTTCTGACTTTCTACTAATCCTCATGCTGCAGCCTGTCTCGATGCTTATTTCTCATGTATTTTAGGGCATAGAAACAAACACCAGAGGCAATCTTCTATAAAGTGTGACAGGCGATACTGCTGAGAACTGGTGTATAGAACACCTGTCCTCATTTGTTTTTCGTTTTCTGACTTGCTGTTGAGTCAATATTGATGAAAGTACAGTATGAGGCAAATGCTCTGCCAGCCATCTTTGATCTTTGAATGGATCTTTGAATAGATCTTTGAATGGATCACAGCCATGGGGCTGGCCCTTGACCAAATGGTTCTCCATGTTAGAAATATCTTCAGCACCTCCCTCCCCTGTTTGGTAAGAATGACACAAGTACATGTTTGCAATTACTCAACGTAACTATCTGTGAAGAGAATATTCTAGGAGATTAGAGAAAAATGTAGCTTTAAGAAAGATTGGTACCATGAGATAGTATAGAAAGGTACAGAACATTCAAGGTATAAAAGATTTGTTGTTCTTCTTCTGAGTCTGAGTGTTTCTAGCAGTTTCAAGTAGGTTTTTCTTCTAGCAGCTTCTGGGGGGAAAATGAATAGTCTACCAACTTCCAAGGTAGTCTGTTTCAGACTTCCTCACTTGCTGTGAATAGATAACAAGTTGGTCTCTGAGATCCATCCTACATCCATCTTACAGGCTTTGGAGGGTGTGTGTGTGTTGAGCCACTGCTGCTGTGTTCTGTTAGTGTCTGAGAAAGCAGCTAGATGCCGGCAAAGTATAAGACACAGCAAAATCTGGGAAGGTAGCTAACTGTTAATTAGCACAAAGGAATGGAAACACAGTTCTGCAAAGATTTAGTCCAGCAACACAGTCCAGGGGCTTACAGCAGTCAGTATGGGTCCAAACAAGTCCATGGGTCAATAGGCTTAGGCAATAGTTTAGTCAGGAACAGTCCAAGGTCTAAACACGAATCAAGGCAACCGGAAGCAAGGCAACCGAAAGCAAGGCAACGGGTACATGGAGTCAAAAACAACCAGCCAGAAGCTTTCACCAGGAAGATCAGTTGATCTCTGACAAAGCCTCCATAGCTCCCCAAGGAGTATATATAGCAATCAAGGCTTTGTCAGGTGCTCTTTGATGAGCCGGTGTTTCTGATAATGCCTCAGAGATCTTCTTCGAGCTTCCTTTTGGGGTCTCTGCTGATTGAATGATGGTGGAGGTAACTCCATCTCCTCTTCGTCATCTGAATTATCAGGGCTCTGTTGGGACTGGTGTCAACCCACTAGGACCAGGCTCTTCTTCTGCTTGAGCCTCCAGGTTGGCAGGGTTCACTGCTGGCACAGGTGTAGATAAACCTGTGCCAGGGTCATAGGGCTGTTCCCTGCCATGTCCTCCTCCTCCTCAGATTCCATACTCTCATTAGACTCATGAAAGGGCATGAAAGTTAGGTCCATACTTCATATGTTCTGTAAGAAATGTCAAAGTATTTTTTTATTTTGTATTGAATTGTTTTAAAGTAAATGTCTTAAAGTACTGTTTTAATTCAATTGATGTTTTAATGCTTTAAAAAAAACACACAAAACCTTTGTATTACATATTGTTTTAGCTCCTCTGTTTTAAACTTTTATTATGAGCCTTGGTGGCACAGTGGTTAAATGCTGGTACCGCAGCCACAACATCGTGAGTTTAGTCCTGCTGGGGCTCCAGGTTGACTCATCTCTCCATAGGTTGGTAAAATGAGTACCCAGCTTGTTGGGTGTAATTACACATTATAAACTGCTTAGAGAGAGCTTAGCACTATAAAGCACTATACAAATGTAAGTATTATTTCTAAGTTCTATATTGTAAGCTGCTTTGAGTCCCATTTGGGAGAAAGGCAGGATATCAATTAATTAAACAAAGAAATAATTAAATAAAGTACTAAATACAATCTTGTATATGTGAAAGACAGCTCAGCATAAATGTCTGCACTAATGGAATACTGATAAACAATAGTTTGGACAAGAAAACACTTTGAAAAAGACCAGACACATTTTGACTTCTTCTTCAGTAGCCAATATCAGAGTCATGCACATCATACAGTGTTTTTATTCTTTTTACAAGTGAGAGCCTGAAATAACAGCTAAAACATGTACATAAATATAATGCTTAAAACAACTCCAGTTCAAAACTCATCAAAACACCCATGTAAAAGTCCTCATAACTCCCTCATGCATTCAACTGCTGCATCCTGATGCTGAACCAAAAAGCTTCTGTTTAGATAGTTAGCTTCATATTGTAGCTACAATAAACCAGATGTCATCAATTACAATGTACAATGAGGTTTTAGAGGATCTCAAGACAAGGCTAAATTGTGCAGATACTTAAAAATTACAGCTGGAATCCTCTCTGGCAGTTACAAATTTGTAACTGTTATAGATTCACAATCTCTACATAGCCCCTAGTTTAGGGACAACATAGGGACTGGGAAAGTCCCCCAATCTACCCTTCTTAGACAGGCACCACTGCCAACAATGAGGCCCTGTTGATTAAGGAAGCAGCTGGCTGACACCCCCTCCCCATGTGAGCAATCTCTGGCATGAGGGACAATTGTGACAGAGACCCTGGAGATTATCAGATGCGTTAAAAGTGGTGTTACAGGAATGCCAGGAGATTGCAAAAGGGCTCCCTTTTCATCATCCCCCCCTTGTTATGCACCTGTTTCTGCTGCCGTTCCACTGGTGTTGCTTTTTATTGATGGGAGAAGCAATCAATAGATCCCCCATTCCATTCCTGTCATGGATGTTCCTGCGTGCAACAAGGTGCCCTGTTATGCTGGTGAGATCCCAACATCAATGGGCGGTCCCTGTCAGAACACTTCTGGGTGAGATCAGGACATCCAGGTAAGTGACACACTTTTTATCACCCTCCCCAGGTTACTTCTACCTCTTAAAATGTGTTTTTGTGCTTGCTGTAATTTTTTGTGTTCTTTTTATTTTTATTTTTGAATTTCCCGTGCTTGTGTCTTCTTGCGAGAATCTGCAGGATTTCAGTCTAGGAAGTGAATGGAGCTCCGTTAGAGCTCCGTTCACTCTTGGACTGCTGGAACAATGGGAGAGGAGGTAAGTGTGGTGGGGAGGGTGATTGTAGCATGTCAGGGAAGGGACAGGGGTGCGAGTGGAGATTATTGTGGAAAAGGAATGCTTTTTTCATTCCTGTCTTATAATCTCCCCATTTCTGCCTGTTGCTCTAGTGATTGTTCATGGGAGGGCATGGAAACAGCAGTCAACTGCTTCCTGAGTGAGAGGGGAACAGACTCCCATTGATCCCCAGTAAGTGCAGATTGGAGGGGTCAAGCTGGGATTCACTGCAAAGCACTGTAACTACAGTGTAAAATCCATGCAAGATTCCAGCCTGTGAGTTCATTGGATATATTGATTGAATATGTTAATTTCCAATGGAACTGAAGAAAGACATTGACTGGATGTTTAATCTGTTTACTGCCTGTGATGTGCTCTTTGTCTTTGTTTTATCATACCAATGTGTTTATCAATAATTGCATCACATCAAGATGTTTATGCCTTTTGTTTCTAATTCTATATGTTACATCAAATGTAAGGGGTGAACATTAATCATAGAATCATAGAATTGTAGAGTTGGAAGAGACCACGAGGGCCATCCAGTTCAACCCCCTGCCATGCAGAAATACACAATCAAAGCATCCCTGACAGATGGCCATCCAGCCTTTGTTTAAAGACATCCAAGGAAGGAGACCCCACCATGCTCTGAGGGAGTGTGTTCCACTGCCAAACAGCTCTTACTATCAAAAAGGTCCTCCTAATGTTGAGGTGGAATCTCTGTTCCTGAAGCTTGCATCCATTGTTCCATGTTCTAGTCTCTGGAGCAGCAGAAAACAAGCTTGCTCCATCCTCAATGTGACACCCCTTCAAATACTTAAACAGGGCTATCATATCGCCCCCTTAACCATCTTTTTTTCCAGGCTAAACATACCCAGCTCCCTAAGTCTTTCCTCATAAGGCATGCTTTAGGCATCTTCTTGAATGCTGACCTTATCTTATCAAAATCTGATTTTACATTTTCATACAGGTGCTCAATATAATATTGCCAGGCATTAAGGCTGGAGAAATTCATGCTCCAAATCAGGTAATCACACACTTCAGTAATTTTGCTAGTTTCCTATATATTCAGGTGGAAAGTCATGAAGACCAGGTTGTCTCCCAGCTTCCTACAAAAAGCATTCTGTGTGAAGGTATCCAGCAGAATCCTTTTTGTATAAGGTGTGTCCAATGCTCTGACAGACGCAAAATCAGAGAAATATTAGAGCCTGAGGTTCAGATCACTTTCAAGGACTTCATTAAAAATAAACCATCAGAACAGAGCATGGAAAAGACCACTAGACCACAGCTACGTATTTAGATGATAACTTTCAGAAACTCCCAGACGGGATTGACCAGTAATTTTTACAGGCTATTCATGAGACATGCAAGTAACTTGAATGTAGACATGCCAATAACTTGTCTTTTTCCTGACAGGCTCTATCACTTCCTACCACTGCCAAATCCTCCCTCCCTCAGATTGTTGAACTAAAATAGCTTACCTTCGTGTGGATATCTGAGCTTCTAAGAAACCTAGATGAGCTACTGATCCATATAGCTCACTATTGTCCACATTGACCATTTTTTTATATCATTGTGGGGGGGAGCCGAAACTGGGGGGCATCCAGTTAAATCCACAGAAGAAATGAGAAACACATCTCAAGATCATCCAAAGGCTGTTTTATTAGCAGAAAGGTTTCTACTTGTTTCCCTTTTCTTCCATGGGTTTCCAGCATTTCAGACATGGGCCTTTCCTATCCCAGTCTGGAAGTGATGGGAACTGAACCATTTCAGGCAAAGCATGGGCTCTCTTAAAGTGGAACAGCCCTTTGACAAGTTAGGTGTGGTGAAATAAAGCTCATTAAAACTGGGTGGACTGTAGGAAGTGGAGTCAATGCAGCTAACAAACAAGAGATGGACTCTTCAAATGTTGGCATGTCTTTGAGTTCAGATATATAGGCAGGGTCAAGGTTAAGCGCTATAATATTTTAAAACATAGGAGATTATCAGATGCAGCAAAAACCACATCAGAAGATCACTAGAAGAACAGGAAGGGGCAACCTTATCAGATTATGTCATTCTCTAGCATCCCGGGGGTGTGGCCTGGGCATCAGTAAAGCATCCCTTTTGATTAGCAGCTTCTCCCCATCAATAAAAAAAGGCAAGCCTTATCCATGGCAGTGCTAGACCCCTGGAACAGCTGAAGGACGCAGGGGTCTGGTAAGGTCTCCCTTTCTGTTCTTTTAGTAATCTTCTGACACAGTTGGGAATGTTATTTTTTGGCATATTCCCCTGTGTCTGGTAATCTCTATAGTGTGCAATTGAAAGTTACTTTCTTTTTTACTCACAGGCCACCCTGATCTGCATCAGGCTTATAGGGTATGGGTAGAAGAGATTTAAACTTCCCCCCAGCTTCTTTTATTTATCTAACCTCACTCCCCACATTAGCATTAGGGTTAAAAAACTCAAAATCCCTGCTTTGGCTCAAATGAGTTGTCCCCCTTTGGCCACTACATACTGCTGACTATGGAGAGTTTAGGATAAAATAAAGAAGATTCCTTCACTGCTTTTACATGCAAGTGAAAAATACAAAACTAACCTTTCAGTAGCTCGCTACAAATTTAACATATGGTTCAACCATTATGTTCTGAGCTCACTTTTTATCTTATATCTTTCTTTGCCTACAGCTGCGGTGTGCATGCCTGCATATTAATATCTCTCTGTGTGTATGTGTGTGTGCCTTCCAGCATATTCTTTTTAAAAAATGCTTTTTCCAGGTACATAGCTGACAAACTGTGATTTATCTTGAGCTGCTTGCAACATTATAATAATCATCTTAACCTTGCAAACAATAGGTCTTTGTGGTTTGTCCCCATCTTTCAACTACCCTATCATTTCTAGATCCCATTTACATGATCAAACACATCCACTGTGACGGAAAATCTATTGACTGTAACATTACTGTTGCTTTCCCCCCCCTTTTAAGGTCAGATAAACAACTCCAGTGGTGCCAAATCATCTGGAAGGATATACTGACATACTGATGGTGAAATTGATGTGTGTTCTCTATAAGGTATACTTTATGGTATCAGTTTATGTGGTTTAGAATGTTGGCCCAGTTATGCTTGAATATATGGAATTATAAGCCAGTTTTGGCTTTTCATTGGGTTTCCCTTCTGAACTCTTTGATGAAACATTTTTATAATATCAGTCTCTTATTAATCACCCCTTTGTTTAGCGTTAACTGGCTATAGTTCATCAATAATTAAGAGGGCTACAGATGTTCAGTTCCTGGTCCCTGCTTGTAAAATGTCCTTTTTACAATCCCCAGGATCCCTCAACCGGCACAGCTACTAGAGTTGTACAGTGAGCCCTCAATATCTCTGGACTTTGGTTCCGGGACCTCCCGTGGATACCAAAATCTGTGGATGCTCAAATCTAATTATATACAATGGCATAGTAAAACGGTGTCCTTTATATAAAATGATGAACAGAAAGTTTGCTTTTTGGGATTTCCCTTCCCCCTGATATTTTCGAGCCATGGTTGGTTGAATCTGTGGGTGGACAATCCTTGAATACAGAGGGCTGGCTATAATCCCACAAATGAACTTTTTGAAGCTCTGACCAGGACTGGGGAATCTGTGGCACTCCAAATGTTGTTAACTATGACTCCCATCATTCCTCACCACGGCTGAGGCTGGCTGGGGATGATGGGAACTAGATTCCAAGAAAATTTTTCCAGTTCTCCAGTCCTGCTGTAAATTTTAAACTACCTCTAACTTTGAAATCTTTTCATTTTTCCTTTTTAAAAAATCCTCTATGTGTGTAAAATTTTCCTAGAAGTTCAAGCAGAGGAGTAACTAATAAGAGCATAACTTAAAGGGCCATCTCCCTCCTTATCGCCCTTAGCTCTGTCTATCACAATTTCCCCTCTCCCCTTCCTCTGACTGTTTAAAGCAATTCAGTGAACAGGTTACAGCTCAAGGGAAATCTGGTTTCCTCAGAATTGTTTCCTTTACCCATAGGGAATTATTAGTGTCTTCTGTGATGAGCATATGATAGTTAGATAAGAATTTTATCCATTAACTTAGTATGTGGTCAGGGCCTCTATTGGCCCGAGAATGTCTTGTCTTTGTTCATATGAACTGCTGACATCATCTGAGGAGACAGCACTGCTGCATATTCCATCTATTTGAGCAATGCTTTTAGTGGTTGCCATGGTAGGTTTCAATGAAGTCCCTTTCAGATGAAGGGAGCTCTACACACAGACAGGGAAATGGGGTATACATTCCATGCATTGTCTGTGTGTACACAAGGGAAGCCTACACGCAGAAAGCTGTCTGCATGTAATAGTCTCTAATACATGAGTCCATGTGTAGATGTCAGGTATGAGGGTGTGGAGCCATGTGTCATTGGGGATGGGACTATTGGCATAGGACTCACTTACCTTGTCCATTCATGGAGTCACCTTTAAGAAGATGGATTGAATCTTGTAAATTCCATCTGCCATGGTAGGATTGTTAATTTTGATGTGAACAAACAAACAAACCCAGAAGTGTACTACACTCCAGTCAGCAAGAGACCCAGGAGTCAGATGGTTGTAAGACAAGGACTGTTGAGAGTTAATCCAGCCTAGGTCAGTCACAGGTTATCCAGTAAGATGAAAGGAGGAACAAGAGGAAAGTCGTCAGCTGGTCCAGAAGTCATTACAGCAAGTCAGTAATTCAGATAAATAAAACCAGTAAAGAGTAAAACACAGGGGTTGTCTAGATGGTGGAAGTACTCTTCACATAATGCGACCAGAATACCTTTTGTCCTAACACACCACAAATGAGATTTGCGGTATTTGGACAGAGCGGGCCAAAACCTCCATCTACTGTGGGAGAAAAGCCCTTGCAGATTTTTGCAAATTTTTTCAAATAATGCATGGACATGTACGTTACCACTCATCAAAACAGAGTAATCAGTTGTAGCCAGTCCAAGGTCGAGAGCACACAAATGCCGAGAGAACTGCCAGTTCTCAAGGTAGAATGGTTTCAAGTAACAAAGATTCCAGAAACCTGCTGGGAGATTTTATAGGCAGTTATCTCAGGACACCAGGTGCTTAATAAGACAGCTTTTCCTATATAACAGACACTGGGATCTGCATAGCATCTTTTCAGCAATCTTCAATGGATGGATGTGAGTTCTCAGCATCTGCCATTTTCTGCTGAGGAGTGGGCCTTCTAGCTGCCTTATCCCCCAGCTCCTCAGACAAGGAGAGGCCACTGTTATCTGGAGCCATAAAATCCTGACTCCTCTGTGTCTGAGTCTTCTGATTCCAGAGGGTGAGTTATGACAAGTTAGCTGGTTTGAATGGTGGTACCTGTGGCCACTGGAAGAGTGGAGTATAGTAGACTCCAGCAGGTAGGCAGCTAATAGAAAAATATTGAGAATATCACAAAATGCAGTCTCTTATATGACCATCATAGGCATTGAGTTTGACTAGAGGGTCTCTATTGTCTCAAGCACAGGAAGTAGGTAGGGTGTCTTCCATTGGGGTTCCAAGATTTTGCAAGAACCACTAAAATGAATGGGAGTTATCCCTAGGTAATGGTTCATAGGATTGCAGCTTTCTAAATGTATTTGCCTTCATGCTGAGATATAACTATGCATATGGTCTCATTTTGCAGTACTGTCCTGTAGAAAACATTACTCAAAAGTAAGTCCCATTAATTTAGTGTAGTTTAGCTGCAAGTGTTGGACTGCAGCCTCACTTTAATGTTAGATTCATCCTACAGCTTCTAGAGAGTGATATGCATTGCCTCTGAGGCCTGGGAAATAGCAGAACCTTTATTTTTTTTTTAAAAAAATGCAATTAAATTAATAGGATATTTCCTCTTGTTCTGTTCATATTTAAAATAATTTTTATTAAACAATTTAACACATAAATATTGATATAAAACAAACAAATAAACAATACAGACAACATAACCTAATAAACAATGTAAAATAGACTCTAAAGAAAAGAAGAAAAAGAAAAACATGACATATAACAACAAAACTAATTGTTCCATTAGCTCCCTCAAAATCATTAGGCTGCTTTCCTTAATTTGTTTATTTTTCTACATCTTAAACCTCTTCTGCCCACATACATTTCCCAGTAGAAACACAACATAATACCATCGAAAACAATTGTTCTTTTCCTCATGGCAGTGCTATCTTGAAACTGCTATGTTCACCCTTTTAATCTTCTTTTCTTTAGACAACACCAACATCTTCTTGAGCATCCCTTTTGTTCCATGTGAGCTAAACCCTTAATCATCGTTACAGCTGTCCTTTAAATTTTCTCCTATTTTTTGTCAATGACATCATATGACCATTGTGGCTAAACTAGCATAGCCCCTTTATCAAAGATGTCTGGTGTCTATGTCAGTGAAAGGCAGAAAGAGACTAAAGGGGGGGACCCAGGGCCGCACTGGGGTGTGTGTGCAGAGAGGCTGAATCACACCAGGTAATACAGGTGTGGTACCACAGGCAGGAGGTGGAAAAAGAAAAGAAAAGACAGAAGAAATAGCAATTATCTTGGGACTTTATCAGATCAGGCAAATATGGTATCATGAGGATGCCTAATGATTGCAAAAGGGTGCGTGTACCAGTTGATGTTGTCCTTTTGCGATCGTGTAATGTAAATGAGGCGTACTTTTTTAATTTATGGGCCAAGCCATCAATTGATCTCCCCTGGCGCTTTGTTGCTGGCAATGCACCAAATCCTTGAGCCATTGCACTCAGTAAATGCAGTGTCAATGGGCAAACACTTCTGGTTGAGATCATGATAGCTGTAGTATGTGGGGAAATAATTATTGTAATGTAAAACAATCTTGTGTATCCCATTCACATACTAAGATAAGTCTAGGAATTTTCCCTGCATGCTTCTGTTCTCCCAAACTCCCTTTCTCTTATTTCACTGGGCACTTCCAGCCAACTGGAGTGATGGGTCATTCAACACATGAGCTAATTTAAATGTTATTGCTCTTTGTGCAAGTTCTCTTTTAAGTTAGAGTCTCCATGCGGCTGTAGCCATCTTATGTAGCCATGCTGCTATGAAGCCATGCCATGATGTTCACCATGCAGCCTCTACCGCTAAAGGCTGGGTGAGTCATTCTACCCTAAATCCTTCTAGTTAGTTAGGAACCCTTTTTAAAGTTTGTTTTAGTATGTAGATTAAGATTGATATACCTTCAGTAAACTTTTGATGTGCATTTTTAAACTGACTCCTTTGTTTTTGTAATGAGTCTAATTTAACTGGGTGATCAGACCACAGACCTCAGAATACACTTTTAAATGTTAATTGAACTTGTCTGCATTCTTAAGTGGCACTCTGCATGACTTTGAAAGTGAAGTGATTTTAACTTTTTTAAAAGAAGATATTTTTATTTCTTTTTAAAAAGGGCTAGATTCCTGGAATTTTTTAAAATACATGTTTATTTTTAGACTCATACCTCCTACAATAGCTAAGTAGGGGACATTCTTTTTATTACCCCTCCCAATGTACTTGAGACTTTTAAAGTGTGTTTTTGTGCTTGTGTGAACTTTTTGCGTCTTTATTTTACTTTAATTTTTGAATTTCCTATGCTAGTGTCTTCTTGTAAGAATTAGTGAGATCTCAACCCCAGAAGTAAATGGAGCTCCATTCAAGCCCTGTTACTGCTGGGGAAGCCTCATTGATGCTGGCAAAGGTAGGTCTGATAGGGGGCTTCTTTTGCCAGCATAAAAACACCACAAATTATGCCAACAGAAGAACGTTAATGCAGGGGTGGTCTGATAAAGTCCTTG
Organism: Gambelia wislizenii; assembly: GCA_030847615.1. Taxonomy (NCBI): domain Eukaryota; kingdom Metazoa; phylum Chordata; class Lepidosauria; order Squamata; family Crotaphytidae; genus Gambelia; species Gambelia wislizenii. Next base: position 309,523,582 of record JAUMIR010000004.1, on the reverse strand, counting down.
GTTTGCTGCAGCATTGCTAAACTATGCCTGAACTTCTGATTCCAATATTCTGCAACCTCAAGGGTGGAAATCAGGGTGGGTCCAGCCCAGGGTTGCCATAATTTGATTCCCCAGCCTCATTTTGTATTATGCAAATTATTTCTTCATTGTGCAAATCATTCAGTGCATCAACAATGTCTCCCTGCAATTTCCCACTCAAAACCATCTCTTTTAAATTTGCTTTACAGGAAGGAAATGGAAGGTATCCTCATCCCCCAAAGATCCTTTGTATCTAGTGCAGAATTGCATAATTTATGGCCCAGGGGAGACATATACAGTAGAAATGTAAATCCTCACTGGTCTTTTTCTCATATGTGAGAATGAATGATCTCTGTACCTGCAAGATGGGTGAGATATTTTTATGTCAACCTTAAGAGAATTTTTACTTTTCTGTTTATGATTTTTGTACAAATAAGCTGTGATAGGGACTGCTCTGTTGCATGGACTTTTACATTTTAGAAACATCTGAAAGGTTTGCCTGTGTCTCATTGATTAATCAGCCTTTTGTGCTTGTTGTGTGCTTTGTCTTTGTTTTCCCAAAGGGAAAAGACAATAGTTTTGTATAGAGACATTTTTGCTCAAATTATAGAAAGCTCAATGAGCAGCAAAGTGCTTCTTGTTGTCTCCTCCTCCTCCTCCGACTGGATGTGAGATATATCGTGGAGACTGGTGATAGAATGAAACAACACTAACAACCATAATTTATCTCATTTACTGTTCTGTGCAGCATCGTGGGCAGGGAGATGTCTTTGCTGGCCTCCATAGGGAAGGCCAGGGTAAATTGTGTCATGGCACTGTGCACTGTGATGGAGAGCATAGGTGGTGGAGTTGGAGGGTTTAAAAGCTCTGCCACCCCTTTCTCTCCCTCTTTGACTGGATATCATCAAGGCACCTGCAAAAGAGCAAGCCAGTTGGCTAAGTGACCACACAAGAGCAGCAGTGAGTGGTTGAAGAGAAGAGTGTCAGGGGAGAGTGGCAAGAGTGTCCAAAGGGGGAGGAATGGTTTGGTGGCGATTGGGGGCCTAGTTGTGTTGCGGTGAGGATCACTGGCTTTACTGCTGCATGATTGGGTTTCCACAGTCTCTGAGTCCATGAGTGGGGGAGGTGCCAGGTTTTGGTAGTGGGAGATCCCCAGTCAAGCAGAACAGTCTGGGGTTAGTTGGAGGAAAAGGCCCCAGTTGGGCTGGTGGAGGATTTTACTGTCCTGAGCTGGTGGGTCAGTAGGTTTTCCAGTTTATTTCAGGGGGTGATGATGTGCCCATACATGCCCTAGTGATTGGGTGGAGGCCGGCCTTAGGGCAGACCTTACATTTTTGGAGTTTTTTTGCTCCATGTTTGTTGTGGTCTGAATATGAACAGAGGAGTTAGCTAATTTTTCCATTCATTTCTGGCATGAAAATATGACTATGGTGCAGGCTATTGATTAAATTCCTTGTCATCCAGCTCTCCTAGGGTTATGAGGTTGGTCAGGGCTTTTACCCTTCAGTGGCTACAGGATAATAGCCTCTTTACAGCACTCCATGTGGCTGGAGTGGACAATAGCATACCCAATGCTCTTTCCTGCACACAGATGGAACACTTCAGACAAGTGGTGCTGGATGCAGCCACCTTGCCTGACCCAATGCCAGTAGACTTATGGATGCTTAGAGGGGTGAAGTAGTGAGGGCCATTAGCTTATCCTTAGCTCCTAGCACCTGAAAGATTTATATTAGGGCAGTGAAAGAATTTTCAGAGTTTAGAGCAGAATAGGACAATTCAATGTGGCTGTTTCAGCGTGCCACTTCAGCACTGCTGATTGATCACAGCCAGTTTATTGCAGCCATTTTGGCATAACCAATAGAGTACAGTGGACAGTTCAATACCAGTCTTTCAGTGCAGCAGCTGTTTCAGTGACAATTGGAGCAGACAATATTTTTTCCATTTTTTAAAATGATTGGCCAACATATATTTAGTGTACTCCTATGGTTTGCTATATGCTGTACACTGTTGCTGGGTAGATTTTTCCAAAACTACTATAGTCAGGTGTATGTTTGCTTCAGTTCTAGATTGCCCATTTTGAATGCTGGCCTTTTGTATGATCACGTTGTTAAATAAACTGCTATCTTCAGTTCACCAATGCCTCCAGTCTTGAATCCAAACAGGGAGGAACACGTTTGTCCACCACATGTTAGTGAAGTGTTGACTATGTTCCAGTTTTAGTCTAAAAATTTAAGGGATCATCCAAGGAGTTATAAAAGTTCTGAACCTGTTTTGGGAATGATGCCAGTAGCTTTAGATCACTCCAAGTTTGGACTAAAATGTGGAATAGATTTACCACCCCATTGACATGGAACCCCCTGGCTGCTACTGGATCTCTGTTGGTACAGACTGATCAAGTTTTCTGATACCTTTGGTGTACAGTTGTCCCTCCGTATCCACAGATTTGGTATCCACTGATTTAAGTATTCACAGCTTGAAAATATTCTTAAAAAAATAATAATCCAGAAAGCAAACCTTGATTTTGCCATCTTATATAAGGGACACCATTTTGCTATGCCATTGCATATAATGGGACTTGAGTATTCACTGATTTTGGTATTCATGCGTGGGTCCTGGAACCAAACCCCAGTGAATATAAAGGGACAACTCTCTCTCTCTCTAATATATATATATATGAATCAGGCCTACTTACTTGCATGGTGAATTGGTTACATTAGTCAATGCTGCACAAAGTAGTATATGTTCATTGCCTTAGTACAAAAAAACATAGAAACTGTGAACCATCATGTTTGGATGTCTTGAAAGACACTCTTGCTATTCCAAGTAATATCAATGATTCCAGTAGTCCCTTAAGACAAGTAGCACCAGATGCCATATAAGAATTACCTAACCATTCTTCATGACAGCACACCTTCCCAGTTAACAGTCAGCATAAACATCTCATTAGATAGAAATAAATATACTCAATGGATAGAAAAGATAGATGTCCTCATTATCATATTATGTCTTATCTTTCCTGGGAATACTACTGGTGGTGAGCTACAGTGGTATCGAGAGAGAGTATTGTTTCATGTTAATTCTGTACTGAGTAAAAGTATATTTCTTTGTGTTAGTTTAAAAATAAATTAGTGATTTCCTATTGGGTCACTGCTACTTTATTCTCCCTTGTACCTTGGAAAGAAAAGTAAGAAACAGACTTCCTCTCAAAATAATTTATTAAGATTAGAAAGAGAAAGACAATGTGTTCATTTTTAATTAATTAATTAAATTAGGTATTTATACCCCACCCTTCAGCCACAAAGGCTATCAGAATGGCTTACAAATTGTTTTTTAAGCAATAGCAATTTACACAGCTACACTGCATTAAGCAGTTTCCAATGAGTATTAGCTAATCACTTCCACAAGCCGGGTACTCATTTTACCGACCTACGAAAGGATGGAAGGCTGAGTGAAACTTGGAGCCCTCTGGAATCGAACTTGTAATGTGGTGACTTGCAGTAATGCATTTAACCACTGCGCCACCAGGGCTTATCTATATGAGCCAGGATAAGCTGTCTCCCTGCTGACGTATCCTAGCTGTGGATCAGGCCTGTTATTTCCCCATTCTCTCCACAGAATGGGAGCAAGTCCTCATGGGTACACCATGTGTACAACCAGCTTGTCGCTGCAGCCGCTGCTGCTGCCATTTCCCTCACTGTCTCAGAAGATAGGAAGGGGGCCTGCAACATGAGATCAAGGCCCCTGCATGTAACCAGTCTTGGTCACATGTCATATTGCAGGATTCCTTCCTGCCTTCTGGGAGAGCCAGAGCGATGACAGCAACAGCAAGGGAAGGGCTCCTGTGGACACATGGGGCCTGATTTGTATCCTCCTGCTAGAAATTGAGTAAAATAGGTATTCTTCAAAAATCTTGCATTGGGCCCTACCCTGCCTTCCCCCTGTCTCAGTAGTCTATCTGCCTGGGGGTGGAGTGGGCTGCCCGGGGATAGAATGAGGCAAATGCACTGCATCATCAGGACTGCAGGGCTCTGAGACAGGGGCAAGATGGGGTATATTGCCCATCTAGACAAGCCCAAAGACAGAGCTAACAAAAGAAAGAATTATAAACTTGAAAGTAATGAGCTTATGGTGCATGCCTATCATGCTTACTTAGAAGCGAGCTACACTAACTTCTGTGTAATTTACTCCCAGCTAAGAGTGTGTAGGGTTGGCATCTTAATCGAATACACTGAGAGAGAGAGAGAGAGAGAGAGACAGACAGACAGACAGACAGACAGAATTTTAATATAAGCTCTTATAAAAACTTCAGATTTCCAGCTACTTAAACGCAGTAGCTCCATCCCTGCTCAGCAAAGAGACAGTGGAATGCTTTTTGCAAAATTATGTCATGTTGTGACAAATGTATGTGTCATCTACAAACAAAGTAAGTACGCTGTTTAAAAGAACAATTGCTTTTTCTTCATATGTGTGTGTGTGAGTATATACAGTTGTCTCTCCATATGTACAGGTTTGGTATCCACGGATTTAAGTATTCAACAGCTTAAAAATACTCTTAAAAATAATAACAATCCAAAAAGCAAACCTTGATTTTGCTTTTTTCTTATATAAGGGGCACCATTTTTCTATGCCATTGCATATAATGGGACTTGAGTATTCACGGATTTTGGTATCCACGGGGGGGAGGGGTGCGGTGGTCCTGGAACCAACCCCCAATGAATATGAAGGGACAACTGTATATATATTCATCTTATTTGATTACTCATTCAGCTGATGGAGTAAACAAAAGTAAATCATCCACCATAGCTTGAGTTAGGTTGTGATACTATCATTGGGTCTCTGTGAAGGTGGGGGAAGCAGCCATATCTTAGAGGTAAAGGATGCCCCCAGTCTCTATGCACAAAAAGGACTCCAGTCTGTAACTCTAGAAAGCCACTGTCAGTTAATGTAGACCAGTGATGCACACAGTTCAGCCTTACCATATCTACTTTACTCTTTACTAGAACTGTAGAATCTACTAAACTTGTTTTCCTCCCACAATAAGATTTCCTCAGCAATCATCCTTGAAAATTGAGCCTGTGGCTGGATCCACACCTATAAAATAATCTGCACTGACCTCGACGCCAATCCTGTTGGAACACATGATGTTCCTCTGGATCTGAAGTGAAAGCACTTTTTTCAACACCTGAGAGCTTTAAAGTTATTTTAAAAAAACACACACCTTTTTACTCCAAAGTTTGTTGGAATCATAGAATCATAGAACTGTAGAGTTGGAAGAGACCACAAGGGCTATCCAGTCCAACCCCCTGCCACGCAGGAATCACGATCAAAGCATCCCTGACAGATGGCCATCCAGCCTCTGTTTAAAGACCTCCAAGGAATGGATGCAAGCTCCAGGAACAGAGATTCCACCTCAACATTAGGAGGAACTTTTTGACAGTAAGAGCTGTTCGGCGGTGGAACACATTCCCTCGGAGCGTGGTGGGGTCTCCTTCCTTGGAGAAACCAGTTTTTTAACTACGTGCCTTGCATGCCGAATTGGGATCAGGGTTAAATCTGGGTGGGGGGGGGTTACTGGGGGGCAAAACAGGTTGGTGGGCAGTTATCTTGACATCGTCTGGCAAACATGGTGTTGTCATATTTTTTTTTTTTCATGTGCAGTCACTTCACAGTGCCAGGAAAGGTGGTGTTCCTGTGGACATTTGAATAGACTGTACTATTCTTTTTTCAGGGTCGGTCTCTCTCTCTCTCTCTCTGAGGTGTTTGTATGTGTATGTACATGTGTGACACAATGGGTTTGAGGGCTAGTGTCAGCAGCGGCTGCCATGTCCCAAAGTGGCAACAGCTCTGGAGGAGCTCTACAGGCCATCCTGCTGCCTGTGAGCCAGAGGAGAGGAACACGTTGTCACCACAGTCAACTGGAGGCAGATCCGGAACAGGAGCACAAGTGTGGGGTCTCACTAGCCAAGGAGGGGATGGTGACAACACCAGCAAGGTATGAGATGGGAGGCTACTGGGCCAAACCAGGGATGGGGGGGGGAGAGTGATCTATCATGGTAGCTCACTGGTACTTCTGAGCATATCAAGAGGCCCAGGCAGCAAAAGTTCTTGTAGCAGAGTTTTATCATCAGGCTGAAGAAATGAGCACGCAGACACAGACGTGTGTCTAAACTACTTTTCTTTACTAGACCATGTTGGAGCAATATTTACAATAAGTCTGAGACTCCTAGCGTACAGACTACATAACACAGCAGCATGTACAAGTACAATGCTGCACTGTACAGCCGAGACTGAATGTGCACAGTCTAAGGGCAAACTTCAAGTGCAGAGACAGTATGTGGGATCATCTAGTTATACAGTACAGTTACAGTATAGTTATGGTTTATACAGTTTATGTTTCACATACACATGGGCTACACAACATTTTCCCATATAGATAAGAGTTTTCTCCTTCCATTCCCATGGCTGTCTCTCAGACTTAAGCTAGAAATGCTAGCCAGCTGCATTTAGCCAGCCAACTGCTGGCCCCTGCAGGATGTAGCACATTATACCATGCCAACTCTTTACAGTATAAATTTCCAGTGACTGCATGACCCATCAACTTGACATGATCTTCCTCTTGTTTACTCATGAGAAAACATCCCCCTCCCCTCTCTGAGCAGCCCAGTAGCAAAGGCATAACACAGATTGTCTCTCACACACACACAATCCCCCCCCCATTTTTTTAAAAAATGGGAAGGATAAGGATTTTTGCTAGCTGTTGCATTCTGCAGGTTTTTTTTAAAAAAAATCTGCTAATTGTGAGGGAAGATAATATGGGGCCCTCTAAATGTCATGGGCTAAATTGAATGAGTAGGTGTTTAACTTTCCTAGGTGAGGGAACACAGCAAGGGAGCTATCCAATCAGAGTGGGAGGAAGAGCATCCAATGGGAGTTCAGGTGGGGTGGTAAGAGTGATAGGAAAACAAAAAGGCTATTGGTTGATATGGATACGCATACCAAGAAGAAGAAAAAACCCAACACAGCCGCTGCTCTCATGTGACTTAAAATACAGTAGGACCCATATCCACTGATTCATTATCCACTGATTCAATTGGGACACAAAACAGTATGCCTACCATAGAGTCTTCCTAGAAAATGTGTCCTCTCTAGCCATTTTCTAGGGCCTCCAAGGCAAACTCTATGATATTTTAAACCGGAAGTCCCATTATTTTCAATGGCGTTCACTATTATCCACAGTTTTTGGTATCCACTCCCCCCCCCCGAAACCAATCCCCAGTGGATAAGGGGGTCCTACTATACTCCATTTCAGTCATGGGAAGAAACACCCTGTTGTACCGACTTGACTTCGGGTGTAAGTAATGTGTGGCTGACAATACAAATTGAGTCCAGATTATAATAGGTTAGTGTGGTGTTAATGGGGTCAAATCGAGACTGAATACTGTGCACTGTATCTGAATTATTTTGCTGGTGTGGATTCAGCCTATGTTTACCTTCTAGTGATCAAGCACAATCACATGCTATGATGAACACAGAGGGACAATAAGGCAGTGTCCTGTGATCCAAAGCTTGAAGATGAATCTGGGAGAAATCTCCATTTTCACAACTCACAGCAAATGAAAGGGGACACAAAAGAAGACTTTCCTAAGAGTACCCTGAATCTTAGAACCAGCTCTGACCTCAGCTGTGTGCTCATAAAGCAGGAGAGGTCAGGTTTCCCTCCAGTTTCAATAGTTTTGTTCATAGCTATTGGCAGAGGCAAAAACCTTCATTTGCTCTTGTCTATAATGTGTGTTTCATCAGGCAGGAACTGACACTGAGATGACATACTGGACACAAACAGACTGTGCAGCTCCACCACATTATTGTAAAGGACTGATTGATGTTCTTTTACTTCTTAATTTAGTGACCTTTCTGTCTCTCCAAAATATACACTTGCCACTGGAGCAGACCATACCATATCCTTCAGGGCTTTTCAATCAATCTTCCCTTTCTTTTCCTCATTAAATCAAGTGCCTATTCAGCTCACTGCTGTGAAAATGATCTGAATGTCTCAATTTGTTAAAATCCTTGGTGCTCTGGCTGTGTCGAGAAAACACAGCATTGAAAGGAAACCAAATGATAGCAACTGTTGCCATTCTTAATTTAAAAGAAATAAGGTGTGAAGGTTATGCATTATATAGCAGATTAAACACAGTTTGGCAGCACATTTACCTTGCATATTATACTGCTTTTCCATGAATTAGTATGTGCATTCTGAGAGAATTAAAATTACATTTTATAATGCAGCTGCTGAAATGGATCAGGTTGCCAGCAGACCTCTGTCCCGATTGTGGTGGGGGGGGGAAGAAAAAATAGAATAGGGGTAGAGATTGTGTACACTCCTACCAGCCATTGTTGGATTGAAACTCCCAGTAGCTTTAGTGAGTACAGTCAAAGGTGAGGAGGATGATGGGATCCCAAAGAGCAACACATTCCCCATCACTGCATTAGAGAGATTATTGAGAGCACATGGGCATATGTCACAAGAGCATCTTTGGTAGAGTGGCTGGACTCTTGAACTTGAACAGTAGTTTTCAACTGTTGTTGATTGCTGTCAATTTGATTTATGGCAGTCCTATAATGAAAGGTATCATTTTATGAATAGATCTGTTGAAGTATTGCAAACTCAGTGCCACGGCTTCCTTGACATAGGGCTCATCTACACTAGCCAGGATATGTCAGCTCCCTGATCCTGACTTTGGAGCTGGTCTGTCCCCCCGATCCCCCATTACCTGGAGAAAAAGGGCCAAAGTCCAAACAGGGTGCCAGCCCATCAATGAAGCCTCGACTACCATTTCCTCCTCTTATGTGGAAGCCAGGCAAGGGTCCCACAACATGTAATTGCAGCTCCTCTGCATATGACCTGCCTCAGTCACATGCTGAGGAACGCTCTGGCTTCTAAGACAGCCAGGGAGATGGTGGTGGCAATGAGGAGCAGTGTGCTGGACAGCATCCTGTTGCAGGGCCCAATCTGTTTTTTGTAAATAAACTGGGATACACCAGGTATTTTTTCAAAATACTTTTATTGGGCACTATACTGGCTTGGACTGCCTGGGGACACATTGGGGTAAATGACCCCCATTGTTTGGACTTCAGGGCTCTGGAATAAGAACATGCCAGTGTAAGTCACCAATGTAGATAAGCCCTCCGTCTGTTCTCCTATAATGTGGTCTTCCTCTTCTCCTACTGTCTTCTACTTTATCATTATCATCTTTCCCAGTGGGTCCCATCACCTTATGATACTTCCAAAATCTGATAGCCTCAGTTTATTCATTTTGGCTTCTAGGGAGAGTTCAGGCTTGATTTGCTGTTTGATCCAGTTATTTATCTTTTTGGCAGTCCATAATATCTGTAGAACTCTCCTCCAGCACTACATTTCAAATGAGTTTATTTTTCCCCTGACAGTCCCCCCCCCCCGTCCAGCTTTCACAACCATACCTAAACATTGGATATGCTATGGCATGTTTGATCCTGACTTTGGTATTTAATGATATATCTTTACACTTGAGGATCTTGTCTAGTACCTTATGGCTGCCCTTCCAAGTCCTAAGATTTTTTTAAAAAATTTATTTCTTGATTAGAGTCTCCATGTTTGTTTATGACAGAACCAAGGCAAGGAAAATCCTAAACTGTTTCAACATCTGTATCATCCATGCTAAAGGTATGCAAATAATATTTGCTCATTTTTAAATATTCCACTGTAAACCTGCTTTTGCACTTTTCCCCTTGATTTCCTCAATATTCATTCCACGTCTTTGCAATTTTCAGTGCAAAGGACTAATATGATGTCATCTGCACATCCTAAATTGTTGACGTTCCTTCCCAATTTTCATGCTTCCTTCTACCAGATTTAAACCTGGTCCCCTGATATATCAGTTGTCAGATGTCGAAGAATCATAGAGTTGGAAGAGACCTGAAGGGCCATCCAGTCCAACCCACTGCTATGCAGGAATACACAATCAAACCATTCCCAACAGATGGCCATACAGCCTCTATTTTAAAACCTTCAAAGAAGGAGACTCCACCACACTATGAGGCAGTGTATTCCACTTCCGGACAGCTCTTACTGTCAGGACGTTCTTCCTAATGTTTAGGTGGAATCTCTTTTCCTGTAGTCTGAACCCATTGTTCCGTGTCCTAGTCTCCGGAGCAGCAGAAAACAAGCTTGCTCCATCCTCAGTATTACATCCCTTCAAATATTTAATCAAGGCTATCATGTCTCCTCTCAACCTTCTCTTCTCCAGACTAAACATGTCCAGCTCCCTAAGTCGCTCCTCATAGGGCATGGCTTCCAGTCCTCCCACCATCCTAGTCTCCCTCCTCTCAACATGTTCCATCTTCTCAATATCCTTCCTGAATTGTTGTGCTCAGAACTGGACACAGTATTACAGGTGAGGTCTGACAAAAGCAGAATAGAGTGGCACTATTACTTCCCTTGATCTAGACACTATATTCCTATTAATGCAACCTAGAATCACATTGGCTTTTTTAGCTGCTGCATCACACTGCTGAGTCATATTCAGCTTGTGGTCCACTAAGACTACTAGATCCTTTTTGCATGTACTGCCTCAAGCCCGGTGTCACCCATCCTATATCTGTCCATTTCATTTTTACTGCCCAAGTGTAGTATCCTACATTTCTCTCTGTTGAGATTCATTTTGTTAGTTTTGGCCCAGATTTCTAATCTATTCAGGTCATATTGGATTCTGATCATGTCCTCTGGGGTATTAGCTACTCCTCCTAAGTTGGTGTCATCTGCAAATTTGATAAGCATGCCCTCTATCCCCTCATCCAAGTCATTGATAAAGATGTTGAATAGCACTGGACCCAGGACAGAACCCTGTGGCACTCCGCTGGTCACTTCTCTCCAGGATGAAGAGGAACCATTGGTGACTATCCTTTGGGTTCAGTCAGTCAACCAATTACAAACCTATCTGACAGTTGCATTGTCTAGCCCACAGGTACTAAGTTTTTTTCAAGAATATCATGGGGGACCTTGTCAAAAGCCTTACTGAAATCAAGATACACTACGTCCACTGCATTCCTCTCACTTATCAAGTTTGTAACTCTATAAAAAAAAAACAAGATTAGTCTGGCATTACTTGTTTTTGAGAAATCCATGTTGACTTTTAGTGATCATGACATTCCTTTCTAAGTGCTTACAGACTGACTGTTTAATGATCTGCTCTAGAATTTTTCACAGTATTGCTATCAGGCTGACTGAATGATAATTATTTGGGTCTTCTTTTCTCCCCTTTTTAAAGATGGGAACAACATTTACCCTCTTCCAGTCTGCTAGGACCTCTCCTGTTCTCCAGGAATTCTCGGAATTCTCAAATATTATTGACAGTGGTTCTGAGATTATTTCTGCCAGTTCTTTAATACCCTTGGATAAAGTTCATCTGGCCCTGGAGACTTGAACTCCCCCAAAGGGAGTGCAAGCTCAGGAGAGGGGCAATTTTAAAGGCTTTGCCTCACCCCTGCACTTCCCTGGGTCTTTGCTCCCTTTGGGAAGGGAAGTGAAGGCCCAGGAGAGGGGCGGTGGGTGAGGCAAAACCTGCTAAAATTGCCCCTCTCCTGGACTTAGCCCCCCCCAAAGGGAGCGAAAGCCTAGGAGAGGGGCAATTTTAGAGGCTTTGCCTCACCCCTCCCACATGTCAGGCCAGAGGAAACATCACTCCTTAGGCAGCTGGAGTTCCCTGCCCCCCCATACCTCCCTCTCTCCACCTCCACTACCTCTTTTTCTTCCTCCTCCTCCCCATCAGGACCACAGCAGCACCGCAAATGCATCCGAGTGGAAGAGGCAACCATGGTGGCTGCTGCTGCTCCTCTTTTAGCACCCTCATTGTTGCAGTCACTGGGAAGGGGGAGGAGAGTGAGGAAAAACCGTGAATACTTAAAACTGCGAAAGTCAAAGCCATGAATGCGAAGGGATGACTGTAACTCCCTTTATATGTAAACAGATTGTCTTGCCAGCATAGTATCAAGTAAGAAAAGGGTTAATGAAAGGGAGGTTCTAAAACGCCACCTCCACAGAAATGAGATGACATCAAGGACATCACACCACCTGACCTGGAATGGCCAATCACAGCTCTAGACCCAGGAACTCTGAATAATATATAGCTGCTTTTGTGTGAAGTCATTGTGGTAGAACAAAACAGACCATGTGGATTTGAGGACTTAAGTATGGCTGGTAGAGTAAAGCCATCCCCGTCTGGCTTGGCTCCCAGCTTGCCTGGATACCATCTGAAGGCAACAAACTGCAAGTATTGAGTAGGAATTAGGGCCTTTTTAGTTACATTAGGGGATTTCTTTTAATTTCTGTACTTTGGTTGGATGTAGTTAAATTAGTAACTGAATGTAACTTTGAATAATTGAATGCTTTGATTTGAATACTCTGTGATTCCTATAATTTTAAGCCTGCCTGAGGTATGGGAGAATCCTTCCTCAATGTGAGATTGTATGACTGAACTCACTTGAATAAAGTAAATTTATTAATCTTCCTATAATTGATGCCTACATGTGCCTATCTCTTGATCATGTTACTTTGAGTCTTTCTCTGAGGGTAAGAGGAAGGGGTTAATTGATTCTATAGTGGCAAGGAGTTCCACTAATTATCAGAGACCCTGCACAGCTTCCCACTGCACTGTGTGTGAGAAAGGGGGGTTCCAAGATGAAAGAACCCCCAGGCTGAATTCAGTGGGTTGCGGCAGCAATATTGTTTAAAAATAGCTGTTTCCCTTGTTGCCTCTTCAACCTTCTGGACAATGAAATTGTCTGCAAGGCAAGTGATGAATTTGTTGGACCTTATATTCTTGGCAGAGTTGGACTTCCAACAAATATCTGGATAGATGAAATCCCCCATTACTACTATATCTCTCCTTTCTGAATATGTGGTCATCTGTTCCAGGTAGGCATCATCCAAGTCCTCAGTTTGGCTTGGAGGTCTGTAGTAGACCCCCAGATTGATATCCCTGCTGTTTCTCTCCTTAATTTTTACACAGATGCTCTCCTCCTGGCTCCCAGGATTTAAGTCTTGGATCCATTCACAGGTGTACACATCCTTAACATATAATGCTACTCCACCACCCTTCCTGTTTGGTCTATTTTTCTGAAATAGGCTATACCACTCTATTAGTACATTCTAATCATGAGACTCATCCCACCAAGTTTCAGTGATGCCTATGATATCATATTTGCTTTGCTGTGATAAGAGTTCAAGTTCATCCTGTTTATTTCCCATGCTCTGTGCATTAGTATAGAGACATCTAAGACCATGGGCTATTTCCCCTTTCTGTCTTTTAAAAGTTTTATTCCTTCCACTGTTGGGTTCTTGTACTATTTGCCTTGTTGTCTGTATAACATTTGGGCCATTTTCTCCAGCACTTGATGAATTCGTGTCCTCATTAATACTGTCTCACTCCCCTACACATCTTAGTTTAAAACCCTCCTGATAAGATATTTCAGTGTCTTAGCAAAAACATTCCTGCCAACTTCTGTGAGGTGCAACCCATCCCTTGCCAGGAGTCCACCTCCCTGGAACCATATCCCATGGTCCAGGAAGCCAAATCGTTCCTGGTGGTGCCATCTGCGTAGCCAGTTGTTCACCTCCACTATTCTTCTCTCCCTTCCTGGGCCATGCCCTTTCACTGGAAGGACAGAGGAAATGACTATCTATGCATCCAGGTTCTTCAGCTTCCTACCCAGAGCCTCATAACCCCTTTTGATCTTCTGGAGGCTATGCCTTGCATTATCATCGGTTCCTACATGGACCAAAAGGAAGGGCAAATGGTCAGAAGGCTTGATGAGTCTTGTTGGCCTCTCTATTACATCTTGAATTTTTGCCCCAGGGAGCCAGCATACCTCCTGAGACATTTTATCAGGCCTGCAAACTACTGCTTCTGTTCCTTGCAGCAGGGAATCTCCTACCACCACCACCCTCCCCCTTCAAGTCTTGGCAGAGGCCACTTCATGTGCTGGATCTACTAAGGTTTCCTGTGTGTTCCCTAAGGCCTGGCACTGCTCCTTCTCTTCTTCTTTGGAAAGAGAGAGAGCTTCAAATCAATTCTGTAGCTTCAAGCTGGCCAAATGATCCCTGGCCCTTCAATGTCTCTGTGTCACCTTCCTCCAAGTGTTCATTTCCTGTGTATGGGTAATGGCCTCCTCCATAGACACCTCCCTGGTGTGTTCTGCTTCCAGGACGGTCTTATCCGCTTTTTCCAAGAAAACCTCTTGCTCTCTAATATTCAGAAGAGTAGATACCCTGTCCTCAAGATGCTTGACCTTCCCTTCCAGCAGGGCTATCAACTTGCACTTGCTGCAGATATAGCTCCCCACCTCCTCTAGCAAAAAGTTGAACATTCCACAGGTGTTGCAGGTGACTGCAGCAGCTCCCTCGCTGACCATTTTCAGTATTCTTAAGTAGTCACTGAAAGAGAACTTTAGGTTTCCCTGTCCAAACTCCTCTAGTATCCCCCTTCTACCCAATGCCTGTTGGCCTTGTTTCTCAGAGAGCTCCTATGTCCCTGTTATGTTAGAACGGAACATGCTGCAAGGCACTTGCCACTGATTTTCTAAGATTAACCTGGAAAGATTGCAGCAGCACTTATATAGAGCTATTGGCTGCAAACTCTGCCCGCAGGCAGGTCAGCGGCTCAGCAGAAGCTCTTCTCCCTCAGAAAATAACTGTGCCTCCTTCTCAAATTCCCCCATTAAACACTCACACCAAACACCCCTGTTGTCCTTTCATCGGTTGGCCTTGCTCCTGTACACCGAACTCCTTAGACTGAAGCTGCAGCTATATAGAGAGAGGCTATTGGCTGCTAGCTCCTCCCTCTGCCTCTGCTCTACTTACCTACTCCTGAGCTCCTCCCTCTGCCTCTTCCTTTCAGCAGTCTCTATGACTCACTTGCTCTCAAGAGAAGCAGCTCACCAAACAAGCCTCTCTTCCAGGCAAGCCTACACTCAGCCCACACAAACAGCCTTGACCCAAGCAAGCACACTAGCCTTAGCCCAACAAACTCTCTGGGGATGAAGACGTTTAATTCAACAGCCACAAGCTTACCTTATGCTGTCTTTTCCACCACACCCATGCCTAACACCCCTGTTGTTCTCTCCCCACAGCTCCAGAATCTCTGAACTTTGGCCATGCTGACTGGAGTTTCTGGGAGTTGAACTGTAACAACATATGGGGACCCAAGGCTCGGAGACACAACACTACATGCAGTGTAGGTTTAAATTGCTACTCAGTCACAAATCTCAACCTAACAAGCCTCACAAGTTGTGAAAGAACATAAGTCACACAGAGCATCTTCCTTTGATTCCCAAGAGGATGCAGTCAGTCAGTCTGCCTGTCTGTCTATGGAGATTATAGATGCAGCTAATGTGGTACCAGAATAATGACAATGGAACGCAAAAGGATGCCAATATTACACGTCATCGTCCTTTTGCATTCCGCTGTCATTATTTTGGTATTTCTTTTTATTGACGGGCCAAGCCATGAATAGTTTGGCAATCCCATTTTGGTGCCCGCATTGCCGGCATGTGAAGCCTTGGGCCATTTAACTCATGTGAATTCAGCGTCAATGGCCTGTCCAGTGTGATCTTCCAGGTCAGATCGCGACATCCAGGTAAGTGACGCACTTTTTAAAACCTTCCCTGGTTTACTTGGAAGTTTTAAAGTGTGTGTATGAGCTTTTTGTAACTTTGTGTTTTATTTTTTATTTTATTTTTGAATTTCCCATGCAATGAAGTCTCGTGGGATTTCAAAGGAGGAAGTGAGCAGGGCTTTGTTCACTTCCTCTTCATTGCCAGAGAAGCCTTTTGCCAGGATTAGAGGTAAGTGTGGTGGGAGGGGGGGTGTTCTTTTGCTGCTATAAAAATGGTTTTTTGTTTTTATTGTTTTTATTGCCGGCAAAAGAACATTTAAAGGGATTGTCTGACAAAGTCCTATGTTAGAACATTATCTATCTCTATCTCTCTATATACAAATGATTAACAAATAGATCTTAATATATACTTCTATATAATCTTTCATATATCATGTTTGGGCAACTGAAGAAAGCAGAAGCCAAAATGTTTGGGAAATGTATTAGGTTCAGCTTGTTAACCCATAATAAATGTGTGTTTGTGTGTGTGAATTGTGTATATCTTAATAAAATGTGTGGAGCTGAGGACAAAAGAAGAGTTGAGATTTGGATATCTGCATTTTAATTTTAATTGATTTTATTCCTGTATTCTCCTTGTATTTTGTAGATAATTTGCCGGTAAGCATGTTGGTTGTATTATTATAACTTTCTTACAGCTTTTTTGTAATATTTTGTAATGGACGTTGTGCCACAGACAAATAAACTTGATGATGATGATATCTGCATTTGGATCTCCTGCAAATTTTTGAGTTGGTATGCACCATTGTAAGTACAATTTGATGCCTGGGGAGACATTTTCTTCCTCCACCATTTTCTAAATGTTAATCACTCCACCCCCCTGCCACAAGCATCTTGTTGTCACCTGGGGCAAAATAAACAGGTCCCTGAATCTTTTTGCTTTCTGGGACAGAATGCTACTTCTGTTGGTGTGCAATAAACTGGTAAAATTATATTGGGAAGGGATCAAAAGCTTTTTCTAGAATCCTGACTAAAATTTCATTATCAAGTTCATGAAGAAGAAGAACTATGACCCCCTCTAAGGACTTTATCAGAAAAGGCTAATACCAGCAAAAATGTGTGTCATTTGGGACGTAACAATGGCAGAAAAGACAAAATTATCTGGTGTCCTCATTGCTTACCTGTTCCCACTGCGTTGCACAGGTGCAGATGAGGCATCTCATTCACACCAGCGCAACGCAGTGGTAATGGGTAAGCAATGATGTTGTCTGATAATTTCAGCCATTTGTGATATCGTCCCATCCTAATGATGCATTTTTTTGCCATGTCTGATAAAGTCCTTAGTCTCTGAAAGTCCCAGGTTCTCCCCTGTACAAATTGATTTTGTTTTGGATCTCCACATGATGTTTTCTTCATCCCGAAGCATTTCCTGGGAACTTCTGACATTGCCAAGAACTTTTCATCCCTAGTTCACAGAGCAGTTTAAATTAACCCTGTATTTTCCAGCACACAGATTCAACAGAGATCAAGCAAAGGAAAGAAGAATGCTTCAACCAAACCAGAATGAATCCTAATGTTTAACTAGTGTAATGTTGCTAACACACTTCAGCACTTTGACAACTTCTGAAGAATAATAAAGATTCAGTGGGAAAAGGTGAAAGTCAATTTCTGAAATGTTCTTTGACTCTAGATGTGATATGTAATCAATGGAGGGGAAGGAGGGAGAACACAAGGAAGGGGGGTGAGGAAAACCCTGGATATTTCAAGAAAAAGTTTGAATGCAAACCTGGGAATATGGGGCTCATCTATATGGGGCCAGGGTATGCTGGCTCCCTGCTGGCATATCCTGCGTGCAGATTTGGCCTATTCCATCTCTGTTACCTCCACAAAATGGGAGGAAGTCCAGATGGGCCTGCTGGCCTGTCCCCACAGCTGCTGCCTGAGTCCCACTCTCTGGATCTGTTAGCATGCCCTACTACCGCTTCCCATGATATTCCATAACTGGAAATGTTGGACACTTTTCAGGGTCACTGGGCTGGGAGGTTAGGCCAACTAGAGATCAGTCTAAGGTCATGATGACCTGAGATGTCTCTAGAAATATAATGGTGGAAAAGCCCAAGTTAGGATTATGCGGAAAGCCCCTCAGTAAACACAGTTGCATTTTCCTCAGACCTGTGCTAGGGCATTGCTTCTATGCTTTCCCCCTTGTTTCTATGTGTTCTTTTGCTACAGTAGTCTTGTATACAGCCAGGTAGACATGTGAGCTATCCAAAGAGTCTGTGTGTCTACAAGGTGTAGAAACAACACTCAAGACAGTGACCTATGGTTAAGTTGTATTTCTGCATTGATGCTTTCCTGATGACTTCTCATTGCAGTTGTAGTGGCACTTGCAATGTTATTGGGGGGGGGGAATGTGCACATAGTGAAGCCATGGTGATCTATATGGAGCCTGAAAGCCATGGGTTTCCCAGCTGTGGTCAAAAGATGTTTCTCACTTTGGCTATGAGGATTCCTAAGATCAACTCGTGGAGAAGTGGGTACAAGTAAATAGTGGCAAGTGCTCAGAAAACCCCATGGTAGAGTCGCCATAAGTTGGAAACAACTTGAAGGCACAAAACAATAAATGGCGCTATAGCTCAGAGGTACACCACTTGCAAAAATAAAAATGTAAAAGATTCTAGATTCATTTTCTGGCATCTCCAGGGAAAGGCTCTTTCTGAAACACCAGAGACTTAAGTTAGCCAGAGTGGACCTTGATGAACCAATACACTGTCTCTACAGAAAGAAGCCCTACATTACTAAGGAAAGAAAAGCTACAGTATGGACTTTTTCAAACCAGGCAAATATGGCATCGTAACGATGCCTAATGATTGCAAAAGGGCACACATACCAGATGACATCATCCTTTCATAATCATATATTGTCCAAAACCCATTCCTTTTTATTGACAGGTAAAGCCATCAACTGATTTTTCATGGTGCTTTTTTTTTTTTTTTTTGCCGGCATTTCTGGCATTTGAAAATTCACACTATTGTGCTCAGTGAATACAGCATCAATTGGCAGAACACTTCCGGGTGAGATCATGACAGCCAGGTAGGGGACACTCTTTTTATGAACCCCTTGGTTCACGTAGGACTTTTAAAGTGTGTTTTTGTCCTTTGGTGTATGTTTTAAGTGTTTATTTTGCTTAATTTTTTTTTAATTTGTCACCCTTGCGTCTTCTCAAGAGAATCATCAAGATCTCAACCCCGGAAGTAAATGGAGCTCCATTCATGCTTCATTTATGCTGGTGATGCCTCATTGCCGCTGCTCTAAGTAGGTCTGGTGGGGGGTTCTTTTGCTGGCACAAAAACACCACAAAATCTGCCAGCAGAAGAACATTTATGGGGTGGGGGTGGTCTGATAAATTCTTAAGATTCAAATAATGATATATAGATCATGATACAATAGATATTTGACCTCATGTTAAATAGACATTAACTGGTTAACCTAAAATACTTTGGCACTCCAAAGACAGGCAAGAAGTATCATAAATACTGAAAAACCCAAATGTATGTTTTTCCATTGCACAGTTTGAAACACTACCAGCCAGGGTAGCTGTTGTGTGGGAGTTCTAAGGAAGGACTATTAATCATATTCCTGCCAGAGAAAGCATTTAAAACCTATCACCAGCAGCCCTACAATATATGAGGCAATGAAAGGAAATTGCCTACAGTATAAATCCTCAGGTCTGTTGGTATCATTAAGCTTGTTGGGTATATATACATCTGTTTATGTAACTTTGAAAACTTTTGAGTAAACAGATCAGTAGCTCCCTGGTTCCTCAAACCATCCTCAGGTGGCAGGAAATAAGACACATTCATTTGTTTTCAGCTTTCTTCACTATCTTAGTCTGCTTCCAAATAGTAGAAAATGTAGGCTCATAAAGCCTTGTTAGAGCATTTTCTGGCTATTCAGTTTAGAGAAAGAGAAAGTAACAGAAAAAGAGAGAGAGAGAGAGAGAAAGAGAAACAGACAGAGTCCAAAGCTCCAGTTGGGTATGTGAAAGTTCAGGAAAAGTCTGAGGCCTAATGCACTCACTTCCTCACATATCTCTCAAGGCTTGAAGTGCTGCACTCCGGTTGTTAGGCAATGGCCCATGTACATCTGTATGGAGAGCTTGAATGTGCACAGCCATAGGTAATTTGACCACTGTTGCTAAAATGCAGAGAAACAGGTTTCATACCAGAAATCTGAAAACAGTTGTAAATAATCATTTAGCTTTATTCTCAGTGTTGCTTTATCCTAAATCAGCCAAGCATAGGACTTAGTTGTGGATAATGGGTTTCTGAAAATATTTGTGGGAGGGGGATCTTTCCACAGTCCTTGCAGCTTCTTTTGCATTATCCTGGCAGACTTTTGTCCGGATGTTGTTGGACTGTGACTCCCATCTGCCCAAACCAGCATAGCTAATGGTGAAGAATGATGGGAGCTGCACCCCAACAATGTCCAGAGGGCCACTGCAAAGTGGTAAGAGTACCCCAGGGAGATACATGCAAGATGAAACTTCCTTGCAGCTGACATTAGGATACCATCAACAATAGCATGCTGTGGTTCCCCTGCCCCCTATCCTTGACTATAATTTCCCTTCTAAATGCAGTATCATCAACTCCTGGAGAACAGGAGAATTCCCAGCAGACTGGAAGAGGGCAAATGTTGTCCCCATCTTTCAAAAGGGGAAAAAAGAAAACCCAAATAATTACCACTCAATCAGCCTGATAACAATACTAGGAAAGACTCTAGAGCAGATCATTAAACAGACAGTCTGTAAGCACTTAGAAAGGAATGCCATGATCGCTAAAAGTCAACATGGATTTCTCAAAAAACAAGTCATGCCAGACTAATCTTATATCTTTTTTTTTTAATAGAGTTACAAAGTTGATAGATGAAGGGAATGCAGTGGCTGCATTCAGTAAGGCTTTTGACAAGGTCCCCCATGATATTCTTGCAAAAAAGTTAGTAACCTATGGGCTAGACAATGCAACTGTCAGGTGGATTTGTAATTGGTTGACTGACTGAACCCAAAGGGTAGTAACCAATGGCTGCTCTTCATCCTGCAAAGAAGTGGCCAGTGGGGTGCCACAGGGTTCTGTCCTGGGTCCAGTGCTATTCAACATCTTTATCAATGATTTGGAGGAGGAAATAGAGGGCATGCTTATCAAATTTGCAGATGACACCAACTCAGGAGGGGTAGCTAATACCCCAGAGGACAGGATCAGAATCTAAAATGACCTGAATAGATTAGAAACCTGGGCCAAAGCTAACAAGATGAATTTCAACAGGGAGAAATGTAGGACACTTGGGCAGGGAAAATGAAATGGACAGATATAGGATGGGTGACATCTGGCTTGAGGCAGTACATGCGGAAGGGATCTAGAAGTCTTAGTGGACCTCAAGCTGAACATGAGTCAGCAGTGTGATGCAGCAGGTAAAAAAGTCAATGCAATTCTAGGCTGCATCAATAGGTGTATAGTGTCTAGATGAAGGGAAGTAATAGTGCCACTCTATTCTGCTTTTGTCAAACCTCACCTGGAATACTGTGTCCAGTTCTGGGCACGACAATTCAGGAAGGATATTGGGAAGCTAGAACGTGTCCAGAGGAGGGAGACCAGGGTGGTGGACATTCTGGAAGCCCTGCTCTATGACTTAGGGAGCTGGACATGTTTAGTCTGGGGAAGAGAAGGTTGAGAGGGGACATGATAGCCATGTTTAAATATTTGAAGGGATGTCATACTGAGGATGGAGCAAGCTTGTTTTCTGCTGCTCCAGAGACTAGGACACGGAACAATGGGTTCAGACTACAGGAAAAGAGATTCCACCTAAACATTAGGAAGAACGTCCTGATGGTAGGAGCTGTTTGGAAGTGGAATACACTGCCTCATAGTGTGGTGGAGTCTCCTTCTTTGAAGGTTTTTAAACAGAGGCTGTATGGCCATCTGTCGGGAATGATTTGATTGTGTATTCCTGCATGGCAGGGGGTTGGAGTGGATGGCCCTTGGGGTCTATTCCAACTCTATGATTCTAAGTCATGAGATTCTGTTACCCAGCAGTGGCAAGCACCCTACCTTACCATAGATTACAATTACTGGAACAGGTGGAGAAATATTGGGTGTGTGGTAATATTACATCAAAGGATAATGGAACTGCCCATTATGGACATTATCAGACTAGCATCTTAAAACACTGTAATAACACAAGAAAGGAAGGCAGAAACATTGTTGCATCATAACTGAAATTATCAGACAACCACCACTTGGGTTTTAAGAATGGGATTAAAGGTCCCACGACAGTAATACATGTCTTCACATTAGCTTTCATTAACAATATATTAACACTTTTAACTGGCCTGTGCAGGCTTCTTTAAGAGAAATGCCATTTACATCTGAGTTAGCCAGGGCACAAGATCTCAGCAGTTCTTGCTAGAAGATGTGAGTCTATGTAGAAACACTGGAAACACTTTAAAAACCCAAATTAAATACACAGATAAGCCCTGAAATATACATAAAAACATGCAACAATATGGGACAGTTCATAAAAAGAGTATCCTGTCAATCATTGTCACCCAGAAGTTCTGTTTGGTGGAAACAGGAATAAGGGAAAGAGGATGACCCATTCTTGCTATATTCTTGTGATTACAGCACTCCTCAATACTGTGAAAATAATGATATTGAGGAACTATTCATATTCGTGTCAACCTTATTCTCAGCTTGGTGCACATGCTGGCTACGGGAGGATGTTGTCATCGTCTGGTAATTTCAGCCCATTATGTTATTATCACATCTTAATGACACGATTTTTGCCTTGTCTGATAATGTCCTATGAGGTGAAGAAATGTGGTATCACAATAAATCTTGGTTTTCAGCTTGTCCCATTTCACTTATAACAAGCATATCTTTCCAAGGATAGTATATCATTATGTAATCTGAAGTATATGTCCAATCACTGTGATTTTTTCTTCTTCATAAATGAAATGAAGGATAGTAGGCACTGGGTGCATGTCATACATCACATGGGGTACACCCTGCATTTCAAAGGCTGAATCAAAAATTGTGGGCTATATATCAGTTCAGGCCTACAGCAGAATGATCTCTCTCTTCTCTGCTGGTCTGCTTGGTGGGGGAAAGAGGGGGAGAAAGGAAAGGGGTCACAAAAAGTTTGGGAGAATGGGTGACAAAAAGTAGGGGGGAGAGGTGCACCTTCTTTCTCTTGTTCTTGGCTTCACCCCAGTTGCTTGTGCCCCCAAAAGATTTGGCCCCTGACACAGATGGCAATGGATGTCCAATTCTTCAACATACTGCATTTTCAAGGGTTTCCCCCCTCCACTGTGCAATCCCAGTCTGAATATTATCAATAATTAATGGAATCTTCCAAGTTTGACATATTCTTTTACTTAGATATGGAATTCAGAGCTTTTGGTTCTCCTAATTTAAATAAAACAGCTAGGATAATAAGCAGGTAATCAACATTTCAGCTGAGGCATAAACATATAGAGTTGCAAATAAATTACACCAATGCTATGCAAGTCTTGGAGCCAGCCACTAGATAATTTTTTGAAGATGTACTGTTATCATTGGAGACTTCTGCCTTTGATCACAACAGTTGATTAGAAATAACAGTTATTTCTGAGAAAAGAAGACCAGATGTCTCTCTAATTAGTAATTAGAATTACCTGCAGAATGGCTCTGAAATCATGCTGTGAAAAAAAAAAGCTTTTAGGAGATGGGAAATCCAGTCCTTCTTAGGTTTCCAAATGTATAATACTAATTTCTTGTAGGAATAACTATTGTAAGGATCAGTGAGTTTTTGCTTCCTTGTTTGTTTTTAATAAGAACTTTACAAAATTCACATGTTCTTATCACTATCACAGAAAAAACCTGAAGTTAAATAAATAAATAAATAAATAATCAGATGTGGTAAAATCAAAACTGACAGATTCATCCAACCAGGCAGATGACTTCAAATCCTTAGCTCTTAAAATTCTGGCTTTGAATCCTTGTATAATTATGGTACTGAATTAGGGTTTGTCAGTTCTTTCCAAAGGGTTCCTCATAGTCAACAGCACATAGCAGGAAAGTACAACAAAAGCATCTCCGTACAGACAATAGCTACAGATAACTGAATTTGGCTGTGCAGACAGTTCAGCATTTCATTTGGCTGGTTTTTGATCAGGATGAACCCAAATGTGCAGATTTCTGCATGTATTCTGTGGGGAAACCCTGAGATTTTAAAAAAGGTGCAATTAAATTGCAAAAATATAGACTTCAAGGTGGAGGGCACTGATGCAAAAACACCTAGGTGATCAGAAAAATAACTTAATCCCCAAATGGTGGGAAAATAACTTTTAAAGACTTTGTTTTGTAAAGGGTAGTTGTTAGGAGCCAGCATGGTGTAGTGGTTTGGACTACGGTTCTTGCAACTAGGATTTGAATCCCTACTTGTCCACGGAAACCCACTGGGTGACCTTGGGCAAGGCACAGTCTCTCAGCCTCAAAGGGAGGCAAAAGCAATCCCCACAATAACAAATCTTGTCAAGAAAAACTTGTGATAGATTTGCCTTAGGGTCACCATAAGTTGGAAACAAATACACACAACAACAAGTTGTTGTTAACTGCCATCAAGTCAATTTCAATTTATGGTGCCCCTACGAATGAGACCTCTCTAAGTCTCCCTGTTATCAAACTCAGAACTCCTGCAAACTCAGGGTTGTAGCTTCTTTGATTGAGTCTATCTAGCTGCAATGTGGTCTTCATCTTTTCCCATTGGCTCACAACTTACCAAGCATCATCATCTTTTGCAATGAGTCATGTCATCTCAATATATGTTCAAAGTATGACAGCCTCAGTTTAGTCATCTTGGCTTCTAGGGAGAATTCAGGTTTGATTTGATCTAAGATCCATGCATTTGTCTTTTAGCAGTCCTTGGTATCCACAGAACCCTCCCCCAGCACCATATTACAAATGAGTTGATTTTCTTCCTATCCGCTTTCTTTACTGTCCAGTTTTCACAATTATACATAAAAATGGATGACCCTGACTTTGGCATGGATGATCCTGATTTGTTATTCAATCTTTACCCTTGAGGATCTTATTCCTTCAAAGCTACCCTTCCAAGTCCCAGTCTTCTTATTTCTTGACTCCAGTCTCCGTTTTGATTTATGACCAAGTCAAATTATTAAAAGCATGGGATTATTTCAGTGTCTTCATCATTGACTTTAAAGTTGTGTAAAGTGTAGAGTTCCTTGGAATAAAAGAGCCATGACAATCTAAAGGTATTAAATCTTTTGTTATCCTCTTGGGAATCTTAGAACATAGAAGGTATTGACTTATGCTAAAGTGTGTGGGGACAGAGGATTAGTCACCAACTATCCTTAATTTTTGCCAGCTTCTGTTAAGGTTTTTGTTTCTTCCTTTTTTTGCAGGTTGGATGCTTCAGGACTGGAGTGTACTTCCTGCCATAGTTTTTAAAAATAGGTTACTCCCTTGAGTAGCTTGACTAGGGTTGAGGCTTGGTCATCAGGGGGCATCAGCACATAGCTTAAGTATCCACAGTTTGGATACTGCATGAGAGCTTTAATTGTATGAGATGACAATAAGTTTCACATTGATATTTGGAACTTTCTGTTCTGGGATGCTCATAAGTCTATTGCTTAAATGACCTCCTAGAACAGCATGGACACTTGAGACAAGGTTCTACAGCAGTGCCCCTTAATAACATGCAAAAACTAGTATGGATGAACTTCTCAGGAACTAATAATAATAATAATAATAATAATAATTTCTTTTCTGTATGGATCAAGGTAGGGAATAGCAACAAATAACATGACACATAACATCAGTTAAAAGAGCATATAAAACCAGTACATATTAGGACCTCTCGACTTCCTTTCCTTCCCCTAATCCTGACAAAAACAGGTTTTTAGGTACATAAATAATCACGTCTATAAGGCAACCTATTTCTTTAGAAATATTATTTTAAATGAAAGGGGGAGAATATATGGTCCTCCAGATATGGTTGGACTACAAACCCCAAAGCATAGCCAATGGCAAGGGAACATGGGGGTTGCAGACTGGCAGCATGGGGAGGGCTGCACATTCTCCATCCCTGTTCCAAATTAATAATAGTTTTTTTTTCTTTTTTAAGACAAGGAAATCTCTACCAGCACTGCCTTCTTGAAAGGCCTAAAGTTTTGTCTAGGAGGAATGCTCCCCCTCCATCAGTCCTTCCCTTCTTTTTTTCCCATCTTCTAAAATACTGTAGCATTCCTCCTAGATGAAAGTTCAGACCCTCCAAGAAAGCAGTTTTGATCCAAGGCTAATTCCTCAGAGGACATAGCTATATTGATACATGTACACACAATTATAGCCCAGACTCTCTGTGATTCAGGCATTTAATTACTTATCAGGTATCTCACCAGTAGCAGGTTTCTGAGTTCTCTGGGGAGGAACCTCTAGAGTTGTTTAGAGAAGAGGGGAGAAAATATAACCTGCTTGTATTATCACTTCCCTCTCTGCTCCTGTTATGGAGCATATTGATGCAAATTTTCCAAAGGGATCTAGGTGTAAGCTGGCCGGTATTTGTATGCCTTATATTTTAAATAAGCCAATTAAATCCACGTGAGATATCTGTGAAAGCATCAGGGGCTGAGATCAGAATTACTAGTCACACTTCTCTGATGGTTCTTCTCTACAGGGGGTCTTGAATTCAGCACTTAAAAATAAATGCTCTAACTAGAGAAGCACATTTGATTAAAGGATAGCAATGTGCATAAATTTACTTAATTAACTTATTTATCCTTTGAAATTGCTTAAGTGGTTGAGAGGAAGCGTGACTACAGCTCCAAGCTGAAGTCGTAACTGGATTACAAGAGAGGAGAGTTCACAGCACTTCAAAGTTATTATGTATTTGTTTATTTATTCAGTGTCATCAGAATGCATGGCACTTCACAGTATGTCATAAGCCAAAAAGATGGGTCTTAACCCCAAGGAGCTTACTAGCTAATCTGCAACAATGAGGATGTCAACAAAGGGAGGGAGGGAGGGAGGAGAGGCAAAGAATTACAAAAAGTGAATGAATGAAGTTTACATGGCTTTCTCTTAGCTAGAGATGAAGACTTGAGGGATTATATCTCAAAGGTCAAAAAAAAAGCTGAAGAAAGAAAACAGAGTGGTGGTATCACAGGGGTGTTCGGGTATTGTGGGAGGCACAATAGGCAATGAAAGAGAAAATGCAGAAAGAGGAGATTTTGGAGCAGCTGCTGGTGGTGAAACAGAAGAGGTCACTGGCAGAGGCATGATGGGAAACAAGGACAGAGAGTTGGAGAAGGGCAAAGCAAAGCTATGGGGGCTATACATTCAAAGATGCTGAACCTATTCAGGGATAGAGTTCAGCACTTTAGGTAGGTCCTTTTGTTGGAAGCAAAGAGGTATCAAAACTTATATAAAGTGATCCATAGGAGAGGGGAGACCAGATAATGTCTGCTCTTTGTTTTACCTTGCTCTGTTTTTCTTTCATCTATGTACTCAAGCTTTTTCTTTCCTTACCTGTTGAGGTCACTCCCCCCTTCTTGAATGTTGCTGTCCTTGAGCAAGCAGGGATCACCAGCATTGAGGCCATGATATTGAGAACACAGCTGCGCTGGGCAGGGCACGTTTCTAGGATGGAGGACTATCGCCTCCCCAAAATAGTACTCTACGGTGAACTTGCCATGGGTCAGCGTAAGAGGGGTGCTCCAAAAAAGCAATACAAGGACTCCCTGAAACAACATTTCAGGCTCAGCCAAATTGATCACCAACAATGGTCCGCCCTGGCCTCACATCGGAGGCATGCAGACACACTATTCACAATGCTGCAGCCTTATTTGAGAACTCATGCCGAACAAGTCTTGAAGATAAATGACAACGCAGAAAGAATCACAACCTGGAAACATCACCCAAGGAGGACTTCTGCTGTGCTTTCTG